>VDFB02149874.1:0-42104 GCA_007258455.2 Sequoia sempervirens
TTTGTCGCCTCTGTGCCATCCTCCTGACTCACTAAACGTCGACTCTCTAGGAATATCTAGCACGGAGGCTCTATCACTGGTACATCCTGCCCTCGAGAACGAGACAACTGCTGAACATATCCAATTAAGGCTATGTGTTCTCGTTTCAACTTCTTATACTTCCCTTCTTTCTTGAATAATCTATCCTTGAGGGCAAGGAAGGAGTTATCACACTCCTCAACAATCTGAGCACCAGTAGGGCGTCCCAAATCAAGAGTGGTGACCACATAGTTTTCCGGAGCTGCTTCATTCCGGTCACACTCGACTCGTGGGACAGCAACGTGAAGAGTACGAGAGCCATCCTCATCAGTGGAGATCTTTGAAAACTTTCTTGCCTTCTTCTTCGGTGGAGGAGCACTGATCCGGTTCAAAAATTCTTCCATCTCAACTGCTGGATCAATCTCCTCACTCGGGCTTCTTCGCATTCTATCTCTAAGCCAATCGGGCACCTCATATAGTATATCGAAGGGCTGCTGCTCCTGTGCCTCGACCTCTCTAACCTGTTCAACTTCTTCTTCATTCTGGCGAGGCTCATCGTCCTCAAGTGGCCGAGTGTCACCTGACACTATATCATCATCGCCAGCCATGGATTTCGCGGCTCACAACTCTTGCTGAAGCGGGGTCAGTAATAGTCCCTCATCATCATCTTTGTCGATCACGGCGGGTACGGTAGCACTCTGGCCCAATTGACTCCCTCGGAAGTGAATTTGAACCTCACTCACAACCCATCTCCGATTTTTGATTCATTGCAACCCTCTGATCAGCAAATAAGGACACCTCCTGTATACTTGGAGAACGTGTCTCCAAAGGTACTGCCACTGTGACTCGTGGAGGTTCTGGCTGAACTATTTCTTTCTTCCTGGACTCTGGACCTCGTGTAATTTGTTTCTTCCTTCCTGTGGTGGGCGTCCTGTGATCTCCCATCATATTGTAAGTCAAGGCAATTGACCTACTCTTCAATCTGTTCACCCGTCTATCAACCCATGCCCTGGTGAATGTCATAACTGGGATAGAAAGAGTATCTAAGTCTGCAACCTCGGGCTCTGACCAGTCTATGGGTGGAAGTGGAGTATCCCGAACAGCTGCATAATCTGGATGAACAACATCCATATCCTCATTAACCTGGTCCGGAACTGGAACTACCTCACACTCCCTGATCAGAGTAATCGGCAATCTAGAGAACATTCTCTTCCTTACCTCAATTTCATCAACTGCATCAGCCCAATAATCTTCTATGGTGGCCTTATGTTTAAACTCCTCCGACATAACCCAATTGATGTTATGGTGCGGGTCATAGTGTTGTCGGCTTGTATGATATGAGAAGTGATAAAATTGAAGTTCACTCTCAGCTTCCCTAGCTGCCTGTATCGAAGGACACACCTCATCCGAGTTGCCCATTACAATTGGAAACTCTATCCCCCCTTTCTTCTTCTTCTTTTGGATTTTGTCAAAGGCTAGCAACTGTCTAGATATCTCTAGCATTATTATCTTATCTGTTGGGTACTTAGGCAGCCTATAAGGGTATGAAGAAAATCCTTGCAGCCTAATGTATGAAAATCTCGGAAATTGAATAAACCAGCACCCATACCTTTCAATTAGCTCCTGGGCATCTCTAGAGATTCTGTGATGTAACCTCTCCTGAAGCAGCCTCGTGATGTACATGGTGAATGAATCGTTGACACGTTTCTAGTGGGTTGTGCTCGAAAGGTGCAACTGTGTACACGCCTCATGGATTTTGAACTGGTGAGAGCCACAACCGACAGGTTCCTTATAAGAAATCCCTCTGTACCTCGTCATCCATGCCAACATGTAAATAAGGTAGGATCTCATGTAAAACGTTTTAGTCCTCCTCAGGCTCAGGAGCTGCTCATGTATATTATCGCTGATCATCTCAGCCCAATTGACATAATCCTTCCCTTCTAACACCAGGTTGATGTAATAAAACATCCAAGGCTCGAAAATGTAGGACTGTGGGCAACCACCAACCCTGCTCAGCAACATGATAAGATCACAGTATTCCTGTTTTAGGTCCTCCGCTATGATCTGTTTCGACAACTTCGCACGAGATGGCTTCGGAGTGCTCATCCAGTGGGTGTTAATTGTATCCATGCATCTCTCGAAAGCTGAAGCATACATCCGCTCCGCTCCGCTCGCTCCCTGGACTTGTAAATCATGTTCCTGTGTACCGGGATCCCGAAAGCTTCACCAATGGCTGCCGGAGTGAGATTGGTAAGCACTTGGCCATCTGGTGACATGATCGACCGGTGTTCTTTCTCGTAACAGTTGGCGCACTCCATAATCAACTCCGAACACTGAATAGCTGGCGGAAAACCAGCAGCTGCATATAGTCCACTTCGGACGGTGTTGTGCGAAGTGACCGAAGCCCGATGACTTCCAATCCCGAACAGCCTGTTCTTGAAGGTCTCCAAGTTGACAGCGCCCAAGTTAGTATCCGTCAACTTGCCCAGCTTTGAAATAAACTTCGACTCTGGCATGAATGTTTTGCTGAGCTTTTTGATCGTAGCCTGTCTTGAGGCACCATTGTCCTTTCCGGTTGTCCTCGCTTCAGCCATCTCAGCTTCTTCTCTTGAATATATTCGAATTCCGACACTTAGAACGGATTTCTAAGTGAACTCTGATGATTTCACTTCACTATCAGCAATCAGCAATTTTAATTTCTATGTCTTTGCACTTCAAACCAGCAAATATCAAGCTAGCAAATTCGTGCTCCTAAGTTCTCAATTGTTCCTTTGCTTCACCCCAAGGCGTCCCACAGGCAACTTCAACTTAGCTCAACGAATCAAATTTCAGACTTCAGTGCTAGCAAGGCCGTACCTCTTCTATTTCAGCAATGGCGTACCTTTACTTTAGCAAAATACTTCTGTACTTCAGCAATGGCGTACCTCTTTCAGCTCTCAGCAAACTCAAGGCGTCTCCTTCTACCTCCAGTGACAAATTTAATCAACTTTCAAGTGCGCCTCTTCAGCAAGCTCAATTCCTCAGCAAAACTCGAACTTCTTCAAGCTCACTCAGACTTAGCAACTTTTGAATTCCTCCAGCCTCAGCAACTCACTGCAATGCCTCACTCTCAGAGCAAGTTCGACTTCTCTAGCTGTGAAAATGAGTGAAAAACTTGTTCATTTTATAGCTAGAATTCGAATTCTAGAAGGAGTTAATTTTAGCCAGTGCCATTAAACTCCACTACTCCACTTCAAGAATTCGAATTTTCCCTCCCTGGTGTTTCTGACACTTGTCTCCAGTCGTCGGGAATATTATTCTTCTAGAAACTTGACTTTGACTGGCGTTCTTGAATTCCTTTTCGAAAATTAAATTTAAATTCGCCATTTTTGAATCCACCAGCCGGAGCTCTGTCACTTGAATTCGAATTTTTAACTTCATCATCTGTTCTTGGAAAATTCATCTTCGAAGAATTTAAACAAACTTATCTAGGCAACTCCCTTCAGATTCATCGTTCGAAGAAAATTCACTTTGAAAACTCATTTTATTCATGTTTGCCTTAGAAAATTTAAAATTTTCCCTTAGGAAAATTCACAATTCGAGCACTGATTAAATTCTTTACTGAAAAGGTGTTGGCAAAGCTCAGAAGACTTGGAAATCCATCTATCATCACGAATGTTCAGTACCCAGAAGCAAATTTTCTTCAGAATGCTCTGAATTCATGGGTACCCAACGAACGGGTTCATTTGATTTTTCGAATTTGAACCTTAGAAAAAATATTATTTCCATCATTTAAATTCGTTTTTCGCCTGTGATCACTCTGTGTTGCTCTGACTTCTTGAAAAATTTGAATCATCTTGCATTATCATCGTTTCTGACTCCATCACTGAGAAGAGTTGCTTGCTTCGGAAAATTTTATCATCTTGGTTCTAGGCGTATTTTCCAAGGAAAATAAATTTGCCTTAGAAAATATTTAAATCATCTTGCACTTTTAAAAACTTGCCTTAGAAAAATTTTGATTGCCAGTGGCGAGGAATTTTTTTGATCAACTTCATTTGGAAATTTTACATCCCCAGCACGCCTTGCACATTTTACCTTCACTTCACACTTGGAAAATATTCATTAAAAGTCCAACGCCTTAGAGAAATTTTAACACTTAGCAAATATTTTATTTTCTTCCTGAAGCGCCTAGCATACTCCATTTTATTCTCAACGCCTTCAAATATTTTCTAACATATACCACGCCTTAGGAAATTCCAACGCCTTATAACTCCCTTCACACGCCTAGCAAAGTCTCTCTAAGGCCCACCACCTTGGGCGCATTCTACACATGATGGAGGACAACGCCCATCTTTTACCACTTTTCACCATGTCTAGGTAACATTTTTGCCTTAATTACCTTTCACATTGAAACATGGGCGCATTTCCTTGTAGGAGGAGGATGAAACTTGCCACCACGCCTTGTGACCCTTCACCTTCTTTATTTTCATCTTGACATGCATGATTTGGGCGCATTTTAGCCCCTAAGGAGGATGAGTTTGCTTTGACTTGTTGACTTGCTTCAACTTGAGCGCATTTTTATGGAGGTGGAGGATAAAAGTGTTGACTCGTTGACCTTACTTGCCTTGTGGGCGCATTTTGACATGTCTGGTGGATAAACCTTTTGGAGTGACCCTTCGCCTCCTATTTTTTTGTCCTCACATGACCCAGTTTGGGCGCATTTTGGCCTTGGAGAAGGATAAGAACTTTGACTCTGCTTTGACCTCCTTGAATTTTGGGCGCATTTTCATGCTTGTGAAGGATGGGCGCATTTTGATGTGTGAGGCGGATTTTCATGCCTTAGAAACTTTTTAAGCTTTTTCCCTCTTTCTCCTTGGGCGCATTTTGCCCCTGCTGCAGGATGAAAACGTTGACTTTCTTTTGACTTTCCTACCCTGGGCGCATTTTGCCTCTGAGCAGGATGAACTCACATTTTCAAAAAATTTCTACGCCTCTAGCTGAGATGGGCGCATTTTCCTATGCCTGCTGGACGAGACTCCAGACTTAGACGAATTTTTATCATCCTCGCCAGCTTACGTGCCCTGCTATTTATAGTAAGTTCTCTGAATTTGGACTTCTGAAGCTCGGAATGGCCTGAAATTTTAAACATAGCATCCTCATGCCTTTATCAACTTGTCGACATGCCACTTTTAGTCACCCTGCTATTTATAGCCTGTTTCGAAGGTGGCTTACTATAAATAGTAAGCTCATGTTTCTAATAGCTCCCAAGCTCCGTCGAGTTAAATTTGGATGAAGCTCCCTCCTACGTGACTTTTGCCGACAACGATGCATCTCGCGGCTGATTTACTATTTTTAGCATGTTTCCAATTTGACTTACTATAAATAGTAAGTGCTCCGGATTTGACCTGAAATTTCACGGCCGGATGATAGCACGAAGAGCGGCGATGTGGACTTTATCAGGTTTAAGATTTTGACTTTTGATGCCTATTTTTAGGCTCCGTAGCTGGAAACCCTAACCTGTATTGCATGCGTATCAAAAGATCTCCGTTTGCTTTCGTTTCTGTGGCATTGCGATCAGCTCGTGATTCTGAACTGCTGGGAGGCGGCTGCCGGGACACACCTGCTAAAAATAGCAAGTTCCTTACTGAGTGAGAATCCTGGTTTGCATGTCACACCATCGCGAAGCTCTCGAAAAACCCATCAGGAATCACCTGACATGCAAAGAAAAGCTCGACATGCAAACCCTAAAAATAGCCTCGGAAGGTTGAATCCTGAAAGTGGTCATCTAAAACTGCGTAATTACGTCGTCGCCGGGGTCTTCCGGAAACTGAAGGAATATCGGGCATGCAAAGAAAATCGCATCACGGACCACGAAGTCGTGCGGAAGCGGTTGCGCTAAAATAGCGGTTATCCGATTTTTGCTCAAATTTGGCATGCGAGCGGTCGATTATACTCTGAATCATTGATTGTCGAATCAAAATGGAAACCGGAAGTACCCGTAATTTCACATAAAGTAAAGTAAGCAGTATCTGATCCGATGAAATTTTCTTTGTTTGGATGTCTGACAACGTGTTAAGCTTTCAGTTTTCAGTTTATTCACTTTGCGTGACCTTGGGTGACCCGGAAAAGATGAAACCCTAATTTTAGACTTGGCCAATATTTCGCGTTTAAGCCCAATGACGGACACAACCCCCCGAAAGGCGGACACCAGAAAAGAGACAGAGCGAGAGAGAGAGAGAGAAAACCCAAGCCAAAAGACCGGAATGGAGCAAAAATTAGGGGGTCCCCATCTTGAATGGGGCGATGTGTGAAAAGGTCACAACAGGAACCTATGAGCTCATCATACTTTCCGTCCAACATTATCTAATGTTTGGAAATTCTTGTGCCAGGATGGTGCATTTCAGGTTAACTACTAGGAAGTCAATAATCGGGAATGAGTGCTACCTAAAGGCCAAGAAGGAAAGAGAGGCCATTGTTCGAACAATTGAGGGTACCAACTATGACAATGCCGTTTGGTTAAGCGACACTGAAACCTTTAGTCACACACTTTCTCGGATTAGTGATGTTAAGAGAAAGATGAAGATGGAAGCCAAGTACAACTACCTACCTTCCGTCTCACTAGAGAAGTCGGAATCTTTATCACTTTCCAGGGATATGCCCTCTGAAAGAAGTGTCAGTCTAGCATTTATCTTTAGAGACCCTAGAGTTCTTCCAATGGCGGAAGTAATTGTAATTTCCTCAAGTAATGAGTTTGAGGGTTATGTACCTTGCAACTATGTATCAGATGACAAATCCGAAGGTTATTATCCATTCTGGGATAGATATGAACAAATGAGAGATGGGCAACAATCTCAATCTATAGGGTATAATTGAGTTACGTGTCTAAGAGTGAATCTGAGGGATACTCTCCACTTGACTACCTGAATAGTCACTCCATATAATCAAAAGGGATATTGAGATCCTTGAGAAATGAATAAAATCATATGTTCATCGAAAGCTTGTGCTTAAGTCTTATGTGGAATTCCTTATGTGCGATTGATAGCTCATTCTAATGTTTTCCATAAGATGATTGATAACATGATTGAATCTAATATGGATGAACTTTCAGGTAAAATCCGTTCTTGCAAAGATGGTGAGAACACGAACCAATCTTGGCGGAAGCTAAGAAGTTGGGCAAGGCTCAGTAGGAGTTAAAGCTAGACTGGACCAAATCTTAGCAAGGTTGGAAAACCTAGAGCAAGAAAGAAGGTAAAGGATAGAGTTGAGAAGGAAGTTTCAAATAATGAGAATGAGGGAGAAAACTCTTCTTACGAACATGATCAAACTAATGATCATGAGAGAGAAAAATCACCTACTCTATCTGAGGAAACTAATAGGAAGCGTATGGCTTCTGAACTCTCTAGAGATATGAAGAAAATCACCCCACCCAAGTTTGAGGGAAGCGCCAGCGGAGATGAAGGTGAGGCTTGGTTAGTCCAAATGGAGAAGTATTTCAAGATTCGAAATTACTCTGAGGTTACCAAAGTAGCATGGGGAGCATACCAGTTAGCAGGAGAAGCCTCTAACTGGTGGATGAATAAAAAGATGGAACTAGATCTTAGCTCATTGAAACTAACATGGAATGAATTTGTTGAAATTTTTTGTAAAAGATGGTTGCCCCAACTCTATTTTGAGTAGAAACTCACAGACTTTCAGAGTCTGAGACAAGGTGAGATGACAGTCAATGAATATTGAGAGAAGTTTACCTGTCTACTACGTTATGTTCCTATGTTCCAGAAGGATGAGCGTTTTCGTATAAGAAAGTTTATCATGGGACTTAATAATCAGATTTATCATGGAACTTAATAATCAAATTCGACGAGAGGTAGATGTTCACAGTGCAGCTACTATGGATCTTGTGTATGAGAAAGCGGTTAAACAGGAGCAGAAGTTCAAAGCTATCTCCATCCCCCAAAAAAACAGAAACCGTAAGAAGATTGCAGGAGCTCAGGACAAACCAACTCCAAAGAAGGTGGAAGTTGTACAAAATGTGCCAAAGCAATGGGAAAAAAGATCCCGTAATAGTGGAAAAGAATCAAGAAGGGAAAGTAAGAGGAATTGTTCCAGTAGTGGGAATACCAACAATGTTGGTGGAAATGGTAGTAAATCTAGAAAACCCGCAAGGAAGAAAGGACCGACTACTAGATGTTTTACATGTGGAGGAGACCACTTTACTAGAGAATGTCCTAATAGGTCTTCCAGGTCACAACCTTATGGCAATCCACTCCCTACCCAGCAAGCGATGTTCCAGCAAAAGATCCATGCAGCTATGGATGATCACCAGGTGGAGTATCAAGTGACTCCAATTGAAACTTCAGGTATTTTGTTTGGCTTACCCATTTTTATACTTATAGATATTGGTGTAACTGAGAATTTCATTTCACCTAGAGTAGCTAAGCAAATATCTAGAAAGGCCAATTAAATGGCAAAATCTTGGGATGTAGAGTATGCAAACTAGACAAGAGCAAAGGTGGAACAATGTTTGTTCGAAGCTAGCTACCTTGTTTTTCTACAGAGGTGAACCTATATGTCACACCTTTAGGATCCTATGATGTTATCCTAGGTATGAACTGGCTATGGAGACATAGGGCCAAGGTAGATTGCCATGCCAAAACTGTAGAATGCTTAGATGATCTTGGTAACCAAGTGATGTTACAAGGGATACCTAGAGAAATCAAAATTTGTCAAGTCTCTGCAATGCAATTGTTAAGGGCTAAGAAGAAAGGGTGCAAGCTCTTTGCCATCAAAATGGAAAAGCTTGAAGAGAACCTTGATAACTTGGAACCACAGAGCTTCCAAGAGGTGGAAGATGGTGAAATGGAGGAAACTGGAATGTCATAGATGGAGAGATATCCTATACTACGAAAGTTTGTAGATGTGTTTCCAGATGAATTACCTGGACTGCCACCAAAAAGGATATTTGACTTTTCAATTGTTATAGTTTCAAAATCTGAACCTGTTTCCAAGGTACCTTATAGAATGACGACAATGGAGCTATTGGAAATTAAGGCACAACTGGATGAATTGTTGTCTAAGGGGTTGATAAGACCAAGTGTTTCACCTTGGGGAGCACCAGTCATCGTTGTGAAAAAGAAGGATGGTACTTTGTGTTTGTGCATAGATTATCATGCTTAACAAAGCTACAGTAACGAAAAAGTATCCATTACCACGCATTGATGATCTATTTGATCAAATGAGGGGAGTTGTATTTTCTAAGATAGATCTAAGATCTAGATACCATCAATTGAGAATTAAGGATGAAGACATCTTTAAGACTACATTCAGAACCAGATATGGACACTATGAGTTTACAATTTTACCTTTTGGTTTAACGAATGCACCTACAGTATTTATGAATCTTATGAATAGTGTATTTAGGGACTGCCTAGATAAATGTCTTGGTTTTCCTTGATGATATCCTGATTTATTCTAAGAATGAGGAGGATCATTGTAGACATTTAGAGATAGTTCTACAATGACTTAGAGAACATAAGTTGTATGGAAAACTCACTAAGTGTACCTTCTTTTAGAAGAGAGTACATTATCTTAGTCATGTGATCTCAGCGGATGGAATTTCAATAGATCCAGCTAAGATCAAGGCGGTGCTTGAATGGGCAGTACCCAAGAATGTATCTGAGGTTAGAAGTTTTATGGGTTTGGCAGGATACTATAGAAAGTTTGTTGCAAACTTCTCCAAGATAGCCTTTCTAAGTACTTCTTTGCAAAAGAAAGGGAAGAAGTTTGAGTGGACAGAGAAGTGCCAAGTAGCATTTGATTTACTCAAAGAGAAATTGACTACTGCACCAATCTTGAAAGTACCAGATCCTGAGGGTGACTTTACTGTTATCACAGATGCATCGGGAGAGGGCTTAGGATGTGTGTTAATGCAAGAAGGGCAAGTAATTGCTTATGAATCAAGGAAGCTGAAACCTTATGAGAAAAATTATGTATTGCATGATTTGGAGTTAGCAGTCGTGGTTCACGCATTGCAAATGTGGAGGCATTACTTGTTAGGGAAACCCTTTGAGATGAGAACTGGTCATCATGGGTTGAACTATCTTTTCACTCAACCTAATCTGAATGCTAGACAGAGAAGATGGTTAGAGTTAATAGCGGATTATGACTTTAATATCAGTTATATTAAAGGGAAAGAAAATCGGTCGCTGATGCCTTGAGTCGAAGACGTCATATTGCTTCAATAGTGACAATTCAAACCGACTTTAAAGGTCTAGTATTGCAGAAATGCAAAGAAGATGAGTACTATTTTCAAGTCAAGCAAGCACTCACTAGCAATCCGCATGATGCAAGGTATGAAGGTTTTCATTTTGAACCTAATGGCATACTTAGGTATAAGGGGAGAATGTATGTACCTAACTCGGAAGAGTTAAGAAACCTGGTATGGAAAGAAGTACATGAAGCACCGTACTTTGGACACCCTGGTGTGACGAAAATGTTGGCAGATGTTAAGCCATTATATTTTTGGAAAGGGATGAAAGAAGATGCTGGTAGATTTGTGGCTAGGTGTCTTGAATGTCAAAGGGTGAAAGCAGAGCATCATCATCCAACAGGCTTGTTATACCCACATGATATTCTAGAGAGAAAGTGGCAAGTCATAAGTATGGACTTTGTGCAAGGATTGCCTATGTCAAGGAATAAGCACAATGCCATTCTTGTGGTTGTGGATAAGGTTACCAAAGTGGTACATTTCATACCTGGGAATCTAATTGATGGAGCACCTGTCATAGGAAGGAAAGTTGTGCAAGAAGTGTTTAGGCTGCATGGAATTCCTGAGAAGATTATCTCAGATAAGGATGCACGAGTCACTTCTAAGTTTTGGCAAACCTTATTTACTACACTAGGGACTCAACTATATTTTAGCTTAGCATATCATCCAGAAACGGATGGACAAATTGAAAGGGTGAATCAAGTATTGGAAGACCTACTTAGAATGTATTGCATGGATCAACAGTACAAGTGGGAAGACTACTTGCCCTTAATGGAATTTGCTTACAACAATTCTTACCATTCCGCAATAAAGATGGCTCCTTTCGAAGCATTAAATGGTTGAAAGTGTCAAACTCCTATAAGTTGGGATAAACTTGCGGATAGAGTGAGTCTTGGGCCAGAAATGTTGGCTGAAATGGAAGAGTGAGTGAGAATTGTTAAGTAAAGGTTGGCTAAAGCTAACGATAGACAGAAAAGTTATGTTGATGCTAAGAGAGTGCCCCGAAATTTTACAGTAGGTGACAAGGTGTTGTTGAGAGTGAAACCTCACAAGAGTTCCATTAAATTTGGAAAGTCTTCCAAATTAGCCCCACGCTATGTAGGAACTTTCGAGATTCTTGAGGAAGTGAATCCGATAGCTTACCGAATTGTGTTGCCATCAACTCTTGCCTTATTGCATAACATCTTTCATGTGTCATACCTAAAGAAGTATATACCATGTGATAATCATGTGATTGATTGGAATGCTTTACAGGTACAAGACCCCGAAGTGGTAACACTCGAGCCCATCAAGGTGCTCGGAACACGTAGCTTCGCTTGCGTAACAGGGAGGTTCTGCAATGCAAAGTCCAGTGGGACCAATATGCAGAAGACTCGGCCACTTGGGAAGACTATGCTGAGATACAGCAAAAGTTTTCACATGTTTTAGATGCATTTGAAAGTACTTGAAAACAATATGTTGTTTGTTTGATTAGTTTATGTTGCTACATAAAAATCATCGGGGACGATGATTCACAAGGGGGGAGTATGTTACACCCCAATTGTGTATTTACTATTTACTATTACTATCTAGGGTAAATGTGAATGCAATTTGCTAAGTTACCAAATCGGTTGTTTTTCCTACCGATTCCAGGTATGGGACATCCTGAAATCAAATACCTCCCGAAATCCCTATAGAATCGGATAGGGTTTGGGATTTTTGCGTCTAAAATAGTTCTGCGTTTTTCTAAACATTTCCATCATGACATGGCATTTTTGCAGAGATTCTGAGGCATTTGGTGCGGGGATAGAAAACTTTTTGCAACCTTTTCGTGTGAAAAAGAACCTGAGGAAACCCTAACGCAATGATTTCTCATTTCAGCTATTGTTTTTTGTTTGTTTTCTTCTGCGCAAAAACCGTAACATGGGCAATTTTATTTCGACATCTCCATATCTACAAGCGTTTGCTATGACTTCTCCAGGCAGGTAGTTGCAGGCACGGTTGCAGGTGGCTGGAAGGAGGCATTTATTATTGACTTCTCCTTCTCCATATCTCCAGGCAGCAGTGATATCTCCATTACCGTCGGCATGATTTTTTTCGATTGTTTTTTACTTTTCTAATTTATTTTCTTAATGTTTATAGATTATAGTTATATGTTTATAAATTTATTATTATATTATAAATTTATAAATTATAAATTTTAATTTTAATTTATAATATAGATATTCACTATTCAGTATTATACTATTATTAATTTATTTAATAACATAATATTATATAATACTAATTATATATATTATTATTAACATTATTATATAGTTAGTATTATAAATTTTTAATATTATTAATAATAATATATACTAACTATATATAATAATAAAATTATTATTATTATTATTATTATTATTATATAATATAGTTAGTATTTTAAATTTATAATAATAATATTAATAATTTAGTATACAAATATTTGTAATATTATTAATTTATTAATTATGTTATAAAAAATTATATTAATAGATTATTACATTGTATATGTATATATCTATGATTTTTATATGTTTGTTGTACGGACATACCCAAACGTACACACCCCCCAAAAAAAATTGTCGTACCGGCGTACTGTACCCACATACCCGTACCTGTATCCATACTCGATTCAGCAACTTAGGTAATTTGAATTTTCAATGAGAATAAATTGTGCTTGCACTTTGTTATCAATGAATTATGAATGAAAGTTATTTCATTTAATGATATGTGAAGAAATGCATACATGTGAAATAGATGGTTATAGAATTAGATATTCTAACTATGGAGATATATTATGTGTAATGCATATTTTGTTGAACAGCTGACTACCGTGGGAATGTGTTAGTTGGATGCAGGTATATGTTCAATCCTCTAGGTGCGAGGGGAAGTATCACTTAGGAGAAGATCTTGGTCGGGTAACCAGTAACGTAACCTAATTGAGCTTACACACACACTCACAATAGAATGGTTGAGTCAAGTTGTTATGTTGGGAATTGGTAAGTCATCCTTAGTATGAGTGTTTGCATTATAAGGGTCATGATTATTGTGAAGTGCATTCTTGGATGATGTTTATATGTTTAGAGCTTACGAGTTCTTCCTTATATTACTATGCTTGTATTGATGAGGTGAACACACGTGGGATGTATGTATAAGTATACATATGCATGTTGACGATAGACCACACGTACATGAGGGTACATCACGTACATGAGGGTACATAGGTAGACGTACCTATGCACACTTATGAACAGATTGCTTATGAGCATGGAGCTATCAAATGGACAATACGACATGAATGTGTATATGTATTAATACACCACACGTCTATTCCCTATCAACACAATGGTAATTGTGTATGTGCTTGATTGTGCAATCGAATGTGTATATATATATACATATATTCATATGTATACATGTATCGATATATACGTATGATGGACAAATGGAAATGTCCATACGGATGTATCAGTATATGTATACGTATACATGTACATAGAGGAATATATATATATATATACAGTTAATATAGTTATTATTATCATGTGAATGTTAACTTGTTCATATTCATTTATATATCAAATGTATACATACTTGATTGACATGGTGTATATATATATATATCAGTATATATTATATATATATGTGATTTATTAGCATACATGTATATATGTATATGTACATTTATAAATATATGAGATGCTTTGAAGGCCGATTTATATATATGAACATAGGCCAATTTGTATATAAGATATGCAAGTTTTTAAAAGCCGAATGAAACATATGCTGACATTGGATAAAGGTCGAACTATATGGAAAGTATTGTATAGCAATAAAAGATCGATATGGGGTAAAACCATAAGTCGATACTATTGTAAATGCAACTTTGAATTATTAAACAGCGAATTACTCTAACTTGGGTGCTATAATACCAAGCGATGGAATATTTATGAGCTGTTGTATAAAGTGTAAAGATGCATAATAATAAGAGAAACATACAGCAAGATAGGAAATGGTCGAAAACACCTTTTGAGCACTATTTTGAAGGGCGAATCATCTTTGATCTGTTGCCATTTGAAACTATTATTAAGTCAAACATAGTGTAAGTGTTGCTTGTAAACTGTAGACTGTTTTAAAGAGAATAACCGCGCCAAAGTAATAGGAGGTTGGCTGCATACTTGGTGCCAAATTATAAAGTTCTATATTTTGTAGAAGTCCATTTTGGTTTGCAATTCGACTATCATCATTTTAACATGAGCACATTTGAATAAAACTTTTTCTACTGTCAAGTAGAAGGTTGATTTGTAGCATTTTGTGATGAGTTTATACTTAGTTTGCTACCACCTTTTAGTTGAGTATTATGAGTCAACTTGCATGGAGAGAGCAGTCATTCAGCATGCCTTTTCTGTAGGCTGCAAAAGCTCCTTTTTCTGTATAAATAGAGAGGCTAGTACTCTCATTTAGACGCACTTTTAGTCTGCAATCTTATTCTACTAATTTACTCTTCTGCATTATTCTGTGAGAGCTGAGAGATAATTTGAGAGAGCTGTGAATTACTTTGTGAGAGTGATGCATTATTTTGAGAAAGAGGCTTGCTTTGGGGTTGATAAAGTAAAGCTAGGAAGCTGTTGTAGGAAAGTTGTGCATCAAGTAAGTCAATTGGTTAAAGCGTGTTACAGGCATGAGGATCTAGTCTTCTCTTATTTTGCTTTTATTTATAAAAGTTTGTGAATTAAATGCTTTATTTAAACTACTTGAGATTACTTGCATTAGGGAATTATAGCATTTGCTTTGGAAAGGAAACAGAAGTTGTTTTATGCTTTTCAGTGAAAGTACTTGTAATTACTCCATAATAGGAGGGATTGTTTGTTATAGGTATTATTATACTAGATATGATTAAACAAGGTTAGCTTATGGG
This sequence comes from Sequoia sempervirens, assembly GCA_007258455.2. Lineage (NCBI taxonomy): Eukaryota > Viridiplantae > Streptophyta > Pinopsida > Cupressales > Cupressaceae > Sequoia > Sequoia sempervirens. The sequence continues at coordinate 15,186 of VDFB02149874.1, forward strand.
ATTATTCATAGCTTATTTGATTGAATTAGATAGTGTTGACGTGGTTTTTGCGACCCCACCAACACAGAATAAAGTCGCCAACGGCTACTCTATCCTCTCTTGAACAAAGTTTCCTGCATGCTAAGATTGCGAGATAGATCATACATTTAACTCCAAGGTTCCTTCAGTGCGAATAGTCTCAGTTGGCTTGATGTGATTTTGCTGGTATTTCAAGGGGACTTACACAATTGTTCGACAGTTGACAGCAGACAGCGGAATAAGGGCTTTCGTGTAATTCAAATGATTTGGCAAGTGAGCACAAGTTTCCTAATCCTAACCAGAAATGAGCTGAAATTAAATGAGTGTAGGGCCTAAGAAGTTTATGTTCTACTCTATGGCATGGGACATGGCGATCAATTCTTACGGACTTCAACCGGGCCTTGCTTTGCCTCGCTTCGGACAGCTTCCACAAAACCGGTGCAATCTTCAGAGGAGTGGCGAAAGGTGTTCAAATTATAACTCGACATGCAAGTACCATCAAGACGATGCATACAAACACGTAAGTCACAATCGAAGTTAAGTTTGAAAAGTAATCCAGTTGACCACGCAGGGCGAACCCACCGTTAGCCCGCTAGTGGTATGGACAAGCGAAGTCTTGTTCAAATCGAGCACCACATTCCACAATTACTAAGTACTTGCATGAAAATGAAAACTACTCTACTTTACGCTACGTGAAGCAGAAGGGATGAAGAAACCTTGCTAACTGCTTACAACAAAGATGAATTCACCATTCAATGAAAGATCTTTTATTACAATAGTTTTCGCAACAATCTCTTACAAAGTTTTCAAAGGAAAACTTTCCTTCTCCCTCAAACTACGCTATACTAAGCTCTACTCTCTAGTCTGATCTCTAAGCTCTACTGTCTACTTTAATCAAAATGTCTATCTAATGAATTACAAATGAGGGGGACTCCCCCTTTTATAGATGGCCAAGTCCAACGGACGGCTCAGATTACAATTGGCTGGATGGCCCAGATTGTGCCACCTTAGCCCTAAACAAGATTCGCCCTAAAAACCGCCACAAAGGAGAGTGGGGTAATAAATGAGCCATTAATGGCCACCATCCTTCTAGAAGATTCCAGCCTTGAAACGCGTTCACACTGTTCTTGATCTTCTTCTTGACGTTGTTCTTCAACTTTGCTTGAGCTTCCATTCTTTTCTCCATCTTGAGTTTCAAAAACATTTCTTCTTTGTCACTTGAGCCTCAACACTTAGCCATTTTTCGTAACTTTTCTTCCTTGGAGGTTGAGATGTAATCGTGCAGTACTTACTTCACCCTCCTAAGTCATCGCCGCTTGGTCTCGACGTTCCTCCTGCAAAACAAGCAAGGAGAAGAGTATTGTTGTGACCTTTTTCACACATCGCCCCATTCAAGATGGGGACCCCTAATTTTTGCTCCATTCTTGTCATTTTGGCTTTGGTTTTTGGTCTCTCTCTCTCTGTCTGTCTCTTTTCTGATGGTCTACTTTCTGGGGACGTTCCCGTCAGTGAGCTTTAACATGAAAACTGGCCGAGTCTAAAATTAGGGTTTCATCGTTTCTGGTCAGTCCAAGGTCAAGTAGAGTCAGTAAATTGAAAATTGAACTTAACGTTGTTGTCAGCAGACATCCAGCAGGCCTTCAGCAAAATTTCAGCGTTCGAGGTACTTACGTTTTAGTAAGTGTGAAATTGAGGAATTTGCCAGCTATTTTGAGATTCGATCATCTGCGCATTGAGTATATCGGGCTCATTGCAAAATTTGAGCAAAAGCGGATAACTTACTATTTTTAGCGATCCGGCTTAAGCACAAATTCGGGGGTCCGGATCACGAGTTTTCTTTGCATGTCCGGATATTCATACAGGTTTCGAGACCTTAGCGATGGCGTAACATGCAAGTCCCGAAGCGACCACTTCAGATTGACCTTAGAGGCTATTTTTAGGGTTTGCATGTCGGGGTTTCTTTTGCATGTCGGGTGATTCCTGATGGGTTTTCGAGAGCTTCGCGATGGTGTGACATGCAAACGGAGATTCTCACTTAGTAAGGAACTTGCTATTTTTAGCAGGTGTGTCCCGGCAGCCGCTTCCCAGCAGTTCAGATTCATGAGCTGATCGCAGTGCCGCAGAAACGAGAGCAAACGGAGATCTTTTGATAAGCATGCAGTGCAAGTTAGGGTTTCCAGCTTCGGAGCCTAAAAATAGGCATCAAAAGTCAAAATCTTCGAAAACCGATGTAAACCATTGCGATCAGCATCCTTCAAGCTATCTGCTGGTGAAATTTCGGGTCAAACAGAGCACTTACTATTTATAGTAAGTCAAATTGGAAACATGCTAAAAATAGTAAATCAGGTGCATGCGTCAGTGTCAGCAGTAAGGTCACGTGGTGAGGATCGCCTCATTCAAATTTCAACTCGATCGGAGCTTGGGAGCTATCAGAAACATGAAGTTACTATTTATAGTAAACCACCCCTGGAAGCATGCTAAAAATAGCAGGTCAGCTAAAAATGGCAGTGTCGACAGGACAACAGAGCTATGAGGATGCTACGTTCAAAATTTCAAGTTGATCCAATCTTCAGAAGTGCAAAAATGAGAAGGTTTACTATAAATAGCAGGGTATGAGAAGCTGGCAAGGACGAGAAAAATGGCTAAGTCTGGAACTTCATCCTTCACTTCCTTGAAAATACGCCCAGTTGATGAGAAGGCATGAAAAATCTCAAAGTTTGAAGTTCGTCCTTCACCAGGGGCAAAATGCGCCCAACAAGCAAGAGGGTCAAAGCTAGTCAACAAGTTTCATCCACTTGCCTAGGTGAAATGCGCCCAGCTCAAAGAGACATCAAGAAAAAGAAATTCTAAGGCAAACTCGTCCTCCTCCTATGGTGAAATGCGCCCAAGGGAAGCTCATGGAAGTTAAAAATTTTTCTAAGTGTTTAATATCCACTTGCCCCCCCCTAAATGCGCCCATCCTCCTCCTATCTTCATATGCGCTCATGATGCAAAGGCAAGTAGATGGCGTTGGAAATATGTCATCCCCCACACATGCTGAAATGCGCCCACCTCATAAGCAAGTTGCTAAAAATTTTTCTAAGTATAAGTTTCATCCAGCAGGGGGTATGAAATGCGCCCAAAGGAGAGAGGGTCAAAGCAAAGTCAACCTTTTTTTTTATCCTCCTCCACATAAGAAATGCGCCCAAAGCTGCCATATAAAGACAAAAACTAGAAGATCAAGAGTCACATAAATGCGTTTTTTCTCCATCAAGGCTGAAATGCGCCTAAGTTAGAAGCTGGTCAAGGAAGTCAACTATTCTTATCCTCCTCACCCTCCAAAATGCGCCCAAATGCATGCAAGTGAAGACAAAATAAGGAAGGCAAGGTGGCGTTGCATGTGTTTTATCCACCTCCCTATGCTAAATGCGCCCATGCAGCTAAGGAGTCAACAAGTCAACAAAACTCATCCTCCCCTATGCCTCAAATGCGCCCATGTTTGGATTGTAATAAGTAAATGGAGGTGGTAAAGGAAGTAAAAAGTGAGTGAATACTTCAAAGGCGTGGTTATCCCTCCTCAAGTGTTAGGCGCTCAAGGTATTAGAGATTTTTTTTAAAGGGCGTGTGAGGTGGTGAAAGTGTCTAAGGCGTGATTTTCCCTCATGTGTGTGCTAGGCGCCTAAAAGTTACAAGGTGTTAGAGAATTTTTCAAAGGCGTTGAGGGTGATGAGTGATATAGGTGTTAGAAAATATTGCAAAAGGGTGGAAATAAATTGCTAAGGCGTGGTTTTCTTTTCTCAGCATGCTATGCGCCAAGGATGGCAAAGTGAAACAAAGAAAGGTGATGAAATATTTCTCTAAGGCGTTGGGACTTCAAATGAATATTTTTTCCAAGTGTGAAATAAAATCCAAGATGGTGAGTGAAAAATAAAATGTGCCAGGCACCTCTATGAATAAAATTTTCTAAGTGGAGTTGATATTTTCACAGGCAAAATGGATCGAGCTGGATACAAAATTTTTACGGCAAAATTTTCCAAAGAGATGATTTCAAAAATTTCTAAGGCACAAAATATTTTCTCCCTTAGAAAAATGCCTAAGTCTGGAGAAGTGGTAGAATTTTCCTGAAGCACGAGCAGAGTTGCCAGGGATGAAGTCAGTGATGCTAGCTCCGCAGGGTCGATAAAATTTTTCCAAGTCAGAGCAAAATTCTCAGAGAAGATCGAAGAACGGATTTAAATTTCACAGGGGAATATTTTCTAAGGTTCAAAATTCGAGAAAATTAAATGAACCCGTTCGTTGGGCACCCATGAATTCAACGCGTTCTGGAGAAAATTTTCTTCTGGGTATCGAAGATTGTCGATGAGGAGTTGATTTTAAGGTCTTCCACAGTTTGTCGAGGATTCTGGGATGAAGATTTCAAGCGGGCACCAGGTTGATGAATTTCCTAAAGGAAAGTTGAAAATTTTCTAAGGCAAATGTGAAGAAAACGTATTTTCAAGGTGAAATTCTCCAGACGATGGATTTGAAAGGAACTGCCTAGGTGAATTTGCTTAAATCCCTCGTGAAGATAGTTTACTTGAGCCAGAAATGAATAAAATCTAGGTTATCAGAGCTCCAGCAGGTGAAATGAATTTCTCAAAGATGAAGTTTGTCTAAGGCATGAACTTGAACACAAAGTTGGCGATGAACGCTTGGTGATCAAAGCATGAAAATCAGGTAAGTGAGTTAAGTTCATATCATAAAGTATTCTAATACCCCTCTCCTTGCTTGTTTTGCAGGAGAAACGTCGAGGCCAAGCACGATGACTTGAAGTGGAAGCACGATGAAGATGAGTTACAATCTCGAAGGAGGAAAATTTGCAAGAAAATGGCTAAGTGTTAAGACTTAGTATAACTCAAGATGAAAAGAAGAATGAAAACCCTCAAGTGGAAGAAATCAAAGAACAACGCCAAGAAAGAAGATCGAGAGCAGTGTGAACGCGTCTACAATGGAATCTTCTAGAAGGATGATGGTGGACATTATGGCGCATTTATTACCCCACTCTCCTTTGTGGCGGTTTTTAGGGCAATATTGTTTAGGGCTGAGGTGGCACGATTCTGGCTACTCTATTGATTGTAACCCTAGCCGTCTTTTGGGACTTGGCTAGCTATATAAAGGGGGAGTCCCCCTCATTTGTATCAATTTAGAAGATTAGAAGTTAGAATCAGAATAGACATTGAGAGAGTTAGATAGTGTAGCATTGTAGAGCATTTTGCATAATTTGGAGAAGAGAGAAAGTTTTCCCTTTGAAAACTTTTGAAGAGATTGTTGTGTAACACATTTTATGATAATAGATCTTTTCATTGATGATGGAATTCGTCTTGTCATGAAATGCTAGCAAGGTTTCTTCTTCCTTTCGTATCCAAGTAGATTAAATTCATGCAAGTAGCTTACTTTGGTGTGTGGTGTTTTATTGAGATAGCTTCGCTTTATTCCATACCACTAGCGGCTTGTTGATGATAAGTTGCCTTGCGTGGTCAACTGGAGATTATTTGTGTTTAACTTCGGTTGTGGTTTACATGCTTATATGCGTTGTTCGATGGTGTATGTATGTTAAGCTATAACGAATACCTTTCGCTATCCCCTTTGAAGATTGCACCGATTTTACTGAGGCTGTCCGACGGAGGCTAGGTGAAATCCGGTTGAAGTCTATTGAAACGAAGCTCCACATATCCTGCATTTAGAATAGCATATAAATTCCTTAGGCCTTATACCCCTTTAAATTTAGTTCATTTCCGGTTAGAATTAGGAAACTTGCGCTCACTTGCCTAATCATTTGAATCACACGAAAACCCTTAGTCTACTGTTTGTTGTTAGCCGCCGAACAATTGTGTAAGTCCCCTTGAAAATACCAGCAATATCACATCGAGCCAAACTGAGCCTATTCGCACTAAAGGAACCTTGGAGTTAAAAGCATGATCTTACTCGCAATCTTAGCATGCTGAATACTTTGTTCAAGAGAGAATAGGGAAGCCGTTGGCAACTTTATTCTGTGTTGGTGCGGTCTCAAAAACCACGTCAACAGAATTGGCGCTAGAAGGAGGGCGAATGCGAATAACAGCGACAGCATACAGTTGTGTTGAAGTAGAAAGGGTTTGAAGTACGAAAAGTTCTATTGGAGAAAATTATCATAAGTCAAGATGGTGTTCCCTCAGGATTGAAGAAGCAGCTACATCCTGGATCGTATCACTTCATTTTCGCCAGACAAGTTGAAGAGGATCTTGAGGTCTACGCCCAGTTCATATAAAGATTTTGTGGAGTTAGAGCTACCTACGAGATCAAGGAAGAAGAAAGAAGTTCATTCAAGCAAAGAAGTCAAGTCAAGTGAAGAATTTTTATCAAACGAAGAAGTCAAGTCAAGTGAAGAAAGCGGAGAAGAAATTTCAAGTTTATTCCGAACTCCACCTAGTGCTTTGAGGTTTGCTCAGCCGAATCAAGTTCAAGCTGTTGTACAACAGCCAGCTCAAGTGATTGTGTATCAAAGGCGACTACCAGTTCAAGCAATGGCTCAACCAGGAGGTCAACCAGGAGGTCAGCAAGGAGGTCAACCCGCTCCAAACGGTGCTACATGGTTGGTTACTAACCCATCTCCGCTAGAGTTTCAAGACTACCATGAGATGCCAAAGAATCCTGAAAATTTTTGTCCTAAGTTCATTGCCAATGATGTTAACTACACGGCCGAGGACCATATCAAGATGTTTGAAGGTCACCTACGCAATAGGCAGATTGGATATGCAGACGTGGCTTGCCGCCTATTCCCATATTCTTTGGGAGAAGAGGCTCATTTTTGGTTCATTCACCTACCAGTGGGGTCTATAAGGACATGGGAGCAGATGAAGGAGGCCTTCATCGGAAAGTTTGGTATACCAGCCACCCCTGTAGAGCTTTATCGTCAATTTGCAGAAGTGAGAAGACAAGACAAAGAGCCCATTCATGCATTCAACAATAGATTCCAAAAGGCCCTCAATAGGTTACGCACTCCTTATGTCATTGATGACGCTCGAGAAAGCTACTATTCAGCACTTGATCCTTTGACTGCAATGTTCGTAAGATCTCACCCCACTCCAGCAAATATAAATCAAGCTTACGCTAAAGCTGTTGAAGTAAGTCAAGGTTTAGGACAGAATATAACTGGGCCCGTACTCTACACTGGCCTAGCTACGACAAACAATCAAATGCCAATGTTCGGCTCAACATGGAATCAACAAGTTCCGGCATTAAATGCGATCCCACAGCCAGTTTATCAAGTTCAAGCACCATCAAGTCAGTTAGTTCTCCATCCTGGGATGCCTTTGTCCCAGACGCAAGTCCCACAGCCTGTTTATCTCCAAAACACGGTGCCACCAATGAAAACTCTAGAGGAGAAAGATGAAATGAAAGATTTAATAGAACAAGTGAAGAGGCTGTCAGCTGAGGTGACTCACCTCAAAAATCAAAATAATCAGACGCCAATTATGCAGCGAAATTATCAGGCACACCAAGGTGCTAACCGAGGATATCAGAATAATCCTCCAAGTCATCAAGATACCCATCAAGGATATAGTCATGAAAACAGTCATGGGTATAGGAATAATAATCAAGGATTTCAGAAGAGGTCCTGGAATACAGGACCCAACAATGGAGGTGTCCCATCACCATTGGACAATCCGCCACCTCCCGAAAATCGTCCTGCAGATAGAGTTTATATGGCCGAAACTGCCTCGTCAGGATGGTGTAGGTTACATAACACGAACCAGCACTCTGAACTTCAGTGTCACGAATTCCAAGTTGTGGCTGGTATTCTCAAAAGTGAAGCAAGTAATACAGGGGCCACAAAAAGTCCTCCAATTACAGGATATGAATTAGTCCCGGCACCCAGATATGATCAGGCTTTGATAATAGAAGATTGCAATTTCCCACCTGAATTTCAGAGTTACACGCCCCCACCAGTCAATCACCAATTTCCATCAGCTTCATCAAACGCTCCCGTGGGGATGCCAGAGTTTCAAATACCGTCAGAAGTTCATGCCACATATACTTCACCAGAAGAGTCTCTTTATAGGGATGGTTATGTTTTTCCGCCTCTCAACAACAGTGTCTTGGTGGAAGGAAGTAGGGAGGTACAAGCTCTTCAAACCACTAGAGGTGAAGCTCCTAAAGTGTATCAGAGGAATTATCATCAGAAAGAGCCACTGACATCATCAATACCTCCTAATAATTTTACAACTCCGCCACATCCCAACGCAAGCAATAATCCAGGTTTACCTAGAGATTCTCCAGAGTACAGGAGGCAGAGTGCGACGCAAGGCGGAAATGGACAACAAGTTATTCAGCAGCCAATTCATCAAGTTGAGCAAAGACAAAAGGAGAGTCTTCCTAGAGAGGACGTGAAAAGACTTGGCTCTTATGTGTTAGAAGAATTCAAAAGGATGAAGGTTAGTCTCCCCTTACATGAGTTGATGAAGATTTCAGAGGTTCGAGACACAATTTTGAGAAGTGTGTATGAAACGCCTATTGTGAAGGATACTTCCCAAGAAATATTGAGTTCATCAAGGAATTCCCCTGTGAACACAGTCTCGTCCTGCACAAAACACGAATATGGTAGAAGAAGTACCTCATGCACCATTTGACACTTGGGAAGCTCCACAACAGCCTCAGAACTTCATAGGTATGGTACAAGGTTCTTCAAATGCTCCTGAAAGGTCATGGATCGAAGATAAAAAGAAGCGGTTCAATATTCCTGCGGAGCAGAAGCAAAAGCAAGACAAATGCAAAATCCGAGACAGGTTGTTCAAGACAATCAAGCTTCAGTAGACAAAAAGGATGAAAAGAAGAATGCTTCAGTAGATGAAAGGAAGAAGCCAGTGGTATTTTATCAGGGGAGGGGTGAGCCAGCCCCGTTTCTGGTCTCAGTTAGAATTTTTGGAAAGTTACTACACAATTGTTTGATTGATTCCGGTGCATCAAGTAATGTCATGCCTTTGAAGGTATGTCAGGCGTTGGGTATAATCCCGCTCAAAACCAACAAGAAGGTGACTCAACTGGATAAGACTGAAGTTCCAGTTGTAGGGGAATTAAATGGTATTCATATGCAGCTAGCGGCGGACCCCAGAATTCAGAGTCGCATCGACATATCAGTTGTGGATATACCGGATGGTTATGGCATGCTATTGAGCAGAGATTGGTCCAGAAAATTGAATGGATACATTGCGACTGACTTCTCCCACATGTGGTTGCCTTGGAAGGGAGTTCCAAATCAGATAAAAATTGAAAGTACACCACGGCTCAAATTAATGATCACAGAATGTGGTGAAAACAGTGATATCTTGTTCGTGGAAACTGATTTGGGTTCGTACAAACCCGTCAAAAGGGAGGCCCTTTTGCTACAGGGCCCAAAGGAAGAAAAGTTTTTAAAAGATACGCCTGCCTCCACTAAAGTGTTGATTGAAAACGATTTAAGTATGAATAAGAATGAAAGGATGTTTGGAGATTCTGCAAAGCAAGAGATAGAAAATACCTCCATCGAAGATTTATCAAGTAGAATTCACGAAGCTTTACATTCAGAGAACAGAGGTGCCATGAGAAAGATCTCCTTGGAGCAAGTTCCAAAGATGACTCCACAAGTCACTTTAGGGGAAGAATGTGAAGAAGTCAATTGGGGAGAGGACCAGATTCAAACAAGGTATTCCCAGCCGACGCGCTTGGAGGAGAAAAGAGATGAAACTCTGGGAAGTTCCACCATGCATAAAAGGGTCATGAACAGATGGATCGACAAATCATGGTTGGACCCCGATCAAGCTTCTGAGATCCTGGGAAATGATGCATTTAAGTTACGAACAAGAACAGGAGGGGATATCCCATTGCCGGACGATGGGAGATTCCTCAAGCATTATTTCCAACCCTAGGTTCTTCCCGAGAGCCTATTCTGTAACATAGTTAGATTAGGTTTGCTTCCCCGTTTGCTTTCCTGTTTGTTTTTGTTTTCTTTTTGATTTGTCCCGTTTTGGTTTTGGTTTGTTACCCTTTGGGTTTTTGGTTTGGCGTTCCCGTCCCTTGAGTTGTCCGCTCAAGTGGTTTTGGTTTGGGAATGGGCAAGGATTTTAGGGTTTCCTGTTGCGATGGGGGTGATGATGTTTCAACTCTCACAACGTGGTTTCTTTCACTGGAATTTGAATAAATTTTTGAAAAGGACTAAGGTTGTTTTCCTCTTGTTATCATCCAGTTAGCGATTGAACTCGTCTCGGGAGGTTAACCCGTTATTGTGTCTCAACACATGAGTCTAAAGACCTTAAAAATCTTACCTATCTTCATTCTGAGTCATTTTGGTTTCTTGGGAAAGGTTTTGGCAGGTGAAAATTTTACGTCTTGCTTCAGCGCCACTACAATTCTCAAACCCATTGGAGGCTTCATTGCCTGCCAGCCAATTGAGGAATTGACGGAAATCAAAAGAAAGAAAAGAAAATGTGCTTAAAAGAAATATCTGAAAAACAAAAAAATGAGAAATGAAAAATGAAAGAAATATTATGAAGTATTGGTTTTGGGAACATACGAGTAACTCCACCGGGGCTATAGACGCCCGGCCGGCAGTGGAGCAATATTCGTGAGAATTGTAGCAACAACCTCGTCGGGGCTATGGACGCCTGACTGGCAGCGAGGCAATGTCCAGGATGCTTTTGAAGTTAAGATATTTATATAACCTACTACGACCAATTCCGGAAGTCGACATGGTTCAGAGATGGAATGCATGCACACACTCACAGGGTTTTAGATAAAAGTGTTTTGATCCAATATCGGATTCTTCTCCCCTTTTGAGTAAGTGTCTTTCCTGTATGATGGTTCGAGGAAGATTTAATCAAAGTTCAATTCTTAAAGTGTTTTTCAACACTTTCCCGTGGGGATGCCAGATGTTGTGACCTTTTTCACACATCGCCCCATTCAAGATGGGGACCCCTAATTTTTGCTCCATTCTTGTCATTTTGGCTTTGGTTTTTGGTCTCTCTCTCTCTGTCTGTCTCTTTTCTGATGGTCTACTTTCTGGGGACGTTCCCGTCAGTGAGCTTTAACATGAAAACTAGCCGAGTCTAAAATTAGGGTTTCATCGTTTCTGGTCAGTCCAAGGTCAAGTAGAGTCAGTAAATTGAAAATTGAACTTAACGTTGTTGTCAGCAGACATCCAGCAGGCCTTCAGCAAAATTTCAACAGATTCGAGGTACTTACCGCTTTTAGTAAGTGTGAAATTCGTGGCAATTTGCCGCCTATTTTGAGATTCCGGATCATCTGCGATTCGTGAGTATATCGCAGGTGCAAAATTTGGAGCAAAACGGATAACTTTACTATTTTTAGCAACCGCTTCGGCACAAATTTCGAGTCCAGATGCACGAGTTTTTCTTTGCATGTCCGGATATTCCTTCAGGTTTCGAGACCTTCAGCGATGACGTGAACATGCAAGTCGAGGCGACCACTTTCGTGGGATTCACCTCGAGGCTATTTTTAGGGTTTGCATGTCGTGGTTTCTTTGCATGTCGTGATTCCCGATGGTTTTTCGAGCTTCCGATGGTGTGACATGCAAACCGAGATTCTCACCAATAAGGAACTTGCTATTTTTAGCGGTGTGTCCCGCGGCTTCCCGCAGATTGATTCATGAGCTGATCGCGGTCGCAAACGAGCAAACGGAGATCTTTGATAAGCATGCAGGCAAGTTAGGGTTTCCAGCTTGAGCCTAAAAATAGGCATCAAAAGTCAAAATCTTCGAAAACCGATGTAAACCATCGCGACCGCATCCTTCAAGCTATCTGGCTGGTGAAATTTCGGGTCAAACAGAGCACTTACTATTTATAGTAAGTCAAATTGGAAACATGCTAAAAATAGTAAATCAGGTGCATGCGTCAGTGTCAGCAGTAAGGTCACGTGGTGAGGATCGCCTCATTCAAATTTCAACTCGATCGGAGCTTGGGAGCTATCAGAAACATGAAGTTACTATTTATAGTAAACCACCCCTGGAAGCATGCTAAAAATAGCAGGTCAGCTAAAAATGGCAGTGTCGACAGGACAACAGAGCTATGAGGATGCTACGTTCAAAATTTCAAGTTGATCCAATCTTCAGAAGTGCAAAAATGAGAAGGTTTACTATAAATAGCAGGGTATGAGAAGCTGGCAAGGACGAGAAAAATGGCTAAGTCTGGAACTTCATCCTTCACTTCCTTGAAAATACGCCCAGTTGATGAGAAGGCATGAAAAATCTCAAAGTTTGAAGTTCGTCCTTCACCAGGGGCAAAATGCGCCCAACAAGCAAGAGGGTCAAAGCTAGTCAACAAGTTTCATCCACTTGCCTAGGTGAAATGCGCCCAGCTCAAAGAGACATCAAGAAAAAGAAATTCTAAGGCAAACTCGTCCTCCTCCTATGGTGAAATGCGCCCAAGGGAAGCTCATGGAAGTTGAAAATTTTTCTAAGTGTTTAATATCCACTTGCCCCCCCTAAATGCGCCCATCCTCCTCCTATCTTCATATGCGCTCATGATGCAAAGGCAAGTAGATGGCGTTGGAAATATGTCATCCTCCACACATGCTGAAATGCGCCCACCTCATAAGCAAGTTGCTAAAAAAATTTCTAAGTATAAGTTTCATCCAGCAGGGGGTATGAAATGCGCCCAAAGGAGAGAGGGTCAAAGCAAAGTCAACCTTTTTTTTTATCCTCCTCCACATAAGAAATGCGCCCAAAGCTGCCATATAAAGACAAAAACTAGAAGATCAAGAGTCACATAAATGCGTTTTTTCTCCATCAAGGCTGAAATGCGCCTAAGTTAGAAGCTGGTCAAGGAAGTCAACTATTCTTATCCTCCTCACCCTCCAAAATGCGCCCAAATGCATGCAAGTGAAGACAAAATAAGGAAGGCAAGGTGGCGTTGCATGTGTTTTATCCACCTCCCTATGCTAAATGCGCCCATGCAGCTAAGGAGTCAACAAGTCAACAAAACTCATCCTCCTCTATGCCTCAAATGCGCCCATGTTTGGATTGTAATAAGTAAATGGAGGTGGTAAAGGAAGTAAAAAGTGAGTGAATACTTCAAAGGCGTGGTTATCCCTCCTCAAGTGTTAGGCGCTCAAGGTATTAGAGATTTTTTTTAAAGGGCGTGTGAGGTGGTGAAAGTGTCTAAGGCGTGATTTTCCCTCATGTGTGTGCTAGGCGCCTAAAAGTTACAAGGTGTTAGAGAATTTTTCAAAGGCGTTGAGGGTGATGAGTGATATAGGTGTTAGAAAATATTGCAAAAGGGTGGAAATAAATTGCTAAGGCGTGGTTTTCTTTTCTCAGCATGCTATGCGCCAAGGATGGCAAAGTGAAACAAAGAAAGGTGATGAAATATTTCTCTAAGGCGTTGGGACTTCAAATGAATATTTTTTCCAAGTGTGAAATAAAATCCAAGATGGTGAGTGAAAAATAAAATGTGCCAGGCACCTCTATGAATAAAATTTTCTAAGTGGAGTTGATATTTTCACAGGCAAAATGGATCGAGCTGGATACAAAATTTTTACGGCAAAATTTTCCAAAGAGATGATTTCAAAAATTTCTAAGGCACAAAATATTTTCTCCCTTAGAAAAATGCCTAAGTCTGGAGAAGTGGTAGAATTTTCCTGAAGCACGAGCAGAGTTGCCAGGGATGAAGTCAGTGATGCTAGCTCCGCAGGGTCGATAAAATTTTTCCAAGTCAGAGCAAAATTCTCAGAGAAGATCGAAGAACGGATTTAAATTTCACAGGGGAATATTTTCTAAGGTTCAAAATTCGAGAAAATTAAATGAACCCGTTCGTTGGGCACCCATGAATTCAACGCGTTCTGGAGAAAATTTTCTTCTGGGTATCGAAGATTGTCGATGAGGAGTTGATTTTAAGGTCTTCCACAGTTTGTCGAGGATTCTGGGATGAAGATTTCAAGCGGGCACCAGGTTGATGAATTTCCTAAAGGAAAGTTGAAAATTTTCTAAGGCAAATGTGAAGAAAACGTATTTTCAAGGTGAAATTCTCCAGACGATGGATTTGAAAGGAACTGCCTAGGTGAATTTGCTTAAATCCCTCGTGAAGATAGTTTACTTGAGCCAGAAATGAATAAAATCTAGGTTATCAGAGCTCCAGCAGGTGAAATGAATTTCTCAAAGATGAAGTTTGTCTAAGGCATGAACTTGAACACAAAGTTGGCGATGAACGCTTGGTGATCAAAGCATGAAAATCAGGTAAGTGAGTTAAGTTCATATCATAAAGTATTCTAATACCCCTCTCCTTGCTTGTTTTGCAGGAGAAACGTCGAGGCCAAGCACGATGACTTGAAGTGGAAGCACGATGAAGATGAGTTACAATCTCGAAGGAGGAAAATTTGCAAGAAAATGGCTAAGTGTTAAGACTTAGTATAACTCAAGATGAAAAGAAGAATGAAAACCCTCAAGTGGAAGAAATCAAAGAACAACGCCAAGAAAGAAGATCGAGAGCAGTGTGAACGCGTCTACAATGGAATCTTCTAGAAGGATGATGGTGGACATTATGGCGCATTTATTACCCCTCTCCTTTGTGGCGGTTTTTAGGGCAATATTGTTTAGGGCTGAGGTGGCACGATTCTGGCTACTCTATTGATTGTAACCCTAGCCGTCTTTTGGGACTTGGCTAGCTATATAAAGGGGGAGTCCCCCTCATTTGTATCAATTTAGAAGATTAGAAGTTAGAATCAGAATAGACATTGAGAGAGTTAGATAGTGTAGCATTGTAGAGCATTTTGCATAATTTGGAGAAGAGAGAAAGTTTTCCCTTTGAAAACTTTTGAAGAGATTGTTGTGTAACACATTTTATGATAATAGATCTTTTCATTGATGATGGAATTCGTCTTGTCATGAAATGCTAGCAAGGTTTCTTCTTCCTTTCGTATCCAAGTAGATTAAATTCATGCAAGTAGCTTACTTTGGTGTGTGGTGTTTTATTGAGATAGCTTCGCTTTATTCCATACCACTAGCGGCTTGTTGATGATAAGTTCGCCTTGCGTGGTCGACTGGAGATTATTTTGTGTTTAACTTCGGTTGTGGTTTACATGCTTATATGCGTTGTTCTGATGGTGTATGTATGTTAAACTATAACTTGAATACCTTTCGCTATCCCCTTTGAAGATTGCACCGATTTTACTGAGGCTGTCCGACGGAGGCTAGGTGAAATCCGGTTGAAGTCTATTGAAACGAAGCTCCACATATCCTGCATTTAGAATAGCATATAAATTCCTTAGGCCTTATACCCCTTTAAATTCAGTTCATTTCCGGTTAGAATTAGGAAACTTGCGCTCACTTGCCTAATCATTTGAATCACACAAAAACCCTTAGTCTACTGTTTGTTGTTAGCCGCCGAACAATTGTGTAAGTCCCCTTGAAAATACCAGCAATATCACATCGAGCCAAACTGAGCCTATTCGCACTAAAGGAACCTTGGAGTTAAAAGCATGATCTTACTCGCAATCTTAGCATGCTGAATACTTTGTTCAAGAGAGAATAGGGAAGCCGTTGGCAACTTTATTCTGTGTTGGTGCGGTCTCAAAAACCACGTCAACAAGTATTAGAACACTTCATAATATAAATTCAACTTACTTACCAGGATTTTCACGTTCTAACTTCCCAGCGTTCATCGCCTTCACTAGCCAACTTTTGCCTTCTTCATGATTCTTCATGCCTTAGCCAAATTTCAACTTCCTGAGGGCGCATTCTAGAGATGCATTTTAAGATCATCTTTTGAAGGTGTTAACTTCAACTGCATCTTCTTCAAGAAATTTATTCCACCAGCTGAAGCGTTGACAATTTTGATTTCATTCATCTCCGGCTCAGGAAGATTATCTTCACGAAGAATTTGAGCAAATTCACCTAGGCAGTTCCTTTCAAATTCATTGTCTGGAGGATTTTACCTTGAAAACACATTTTCTTCACATTTGCCTTAGAGATTTTTAAAATTTCCCTTAGGAAAATTCATAATTTGAGCACCGATCAAATTCTTCATGCTGAAGGTCCCAACGAACTATGGAAGACTTCGAAATCCATTCCTCATCACAAACGTCCAGTACCCAGAAGAAATTTTTCTTCAAAACGTGCCGAATTCATGGGTACACAACAAACGGGTTCATTTAAATTTTTTAAATTTCGAACCTTGGAAAAATAATTTTTTAACAAATTTAATCCCGTTCTTCACATCTGTGAACATTTCTTGTTGCTCTGACTTAAAAATATTTTTGTCAATCTGTGCAGCTGGCATCCTCCGACAATTTTGCTCAAGTCTTGAGAAATTTGATCACTCTCCATTAGACTTAGGCATTTTCTAAGGAAGAACATTTTGTGCCTTAGAAAATTTTTGAATCACTTAGCATTTTTGAAAAATTTTCCCTTAGAAAATTTTTTTCATTCTCCAATCCATCTTGCCAGTGGTGAAATTTTTTTTTTTTTATATCAATTCACTTGGAAAAATTGTCTTGAGCATATTTTATTTGCCTTCATCCTCACTTCACCTGGCATGGTGCATCTAGCAATATTCATCAACTTTACCTTATAGGCTTAGCATTTCCAACGCCTAGCAACACTTATCTCCCTCTTTACCTTCAACGCCTAGGAAATATTCACTCATCACCTTGCATTTTATTTCACACTTCTCTTACTTTAGGCGCACTTAGCACATGGAGTAAAACTTAACCTTAACTCCCTCTTAAGTCACCTTTCACCCATCTTACCTTGGGCGCATATCACACAAACTGGAGGAGGAACTCTACCACGCCTTGGTTTATTTATTTCATTTCAAACTTCATGCACTTTGGGGGCATTTCACATGTTCAAGAGGATGAAAATTTTCAACGCCTTCAACCTTCTTTGACTTTCCTTCAAACTTTGGCGCATTTCTTATAGTGAGGTGGATAAGCTTCCAACGCCTTTTACTGGTGACTCTTGAGCTTCATTTTTTTGTCTTCACATGCCTCTATTTGGGTGCATTCAAAGGGGGAAAGAGAAAGTCAACTTTTTGTCCTCCTCTCAGCATGCTTGGGCGCATTCCACCTATGGAGGTGGATGAAGCTTGACACTCAGAATTTATTTTGCATGCCACTAGCTAGAAGTGGGCGCATTTTGCCTATGGTGAAGGATAAACTTTGTTGACTCTGACTTTTTCCTAACTTGCTTTGAATCATGGGCGCATTTTGGCATATGTGAAGGATGACTCTTGATCTTCCTTATTTTTGTCTTGACATGCCCTCTTTTGGGCGCATTTAGGCATGAGAGGAGGACGAAACATGTTGACCTCTTGACTTTCTTCTAGACATGGCGCATTTTTCCATAGGAGGAGGATGAAATTTGATACTTAGAAAATTTTCATGCTTGGCTTGAGGGCGCATATGGAGGTAGCTGCAGGATGAGATCAACACTTCTAACTTAGAAATTTTCTAACACCTTGTTCTTCCTTGGGCGCATTTTACATGTCCAACAGGATAAACTCCAGACTTGGAAATTTTCTCAGCCACTGCCAGCTTCTTCTTCTTTGGGCGCATTTCAAGGGTGCTGCAGGATGAAACTCATGCCTTAGCCATTTTTCCCGACTTTTGCCAATTTCACAACATCCTGCTATTTATAGTAAGTCTCTTGATTTTCATATCTCGGAAGTTCAAAATGATTTGAAATTTTGAATGCTGGATCTTCACGACTTCATCAGCCTATTGACACTGCCATTATGAGCTAACCTGCTAAAAATAGCATATTTCTGAAGGTAGTTTGCTATTTATAGTAACTGCTTGCTTCTGATACCTCCACAGCTCCGTTTGATTTGAAATTCGAATGGGGTGCTCCTCACCACGTGACCTGCCTGCTGACATCGGCGCATGCAACTAATTTGCTATTTTTAGCCTGTTTCCAAAATGACTTACTATAAATAGTAAGTGCTCCGTTTGTCTTCAAATTTTACCAACAGATAGCTTGAAGGATGCTGATCACGGTGGTTTACACCGGTTTTCGAAAATTATGACTTTTTACCCCTCTTTTCAGGTCCCGAAGTTGAAAACCCTAATTTGCTTTGCATGCATATCAAATGATCTCTGTTTGTTCTCGTTTCTGCTGCATTGCGATCAGCTCGTGATTCTGAAGTGCTGGGAGGCCGCTGCCGGAATGCATCTGCTAAAAATAGCAAGTTGCTGAAGATGTGATTATCTTGCTTTGCATGTCATATCATCGCGAACCTCTCGAAAAACCCACAAGGAATATGCAAACATGCAAAGAAAACCTTGACATGCAAACCCTAAAAATAGCCTCCGAAGGCTGAACTCTGAAAGTTGTCATCTCGCTTTGCATGTTATACTGTCGTGAAGGTCCCGAAAAACCCAGAAGGAATCTCCAGACATGCGTTAAAAACTCTGCATCTAAGCCCTGAAATCTGCTCCAGAAGCTGAACTGCTAAAAATAGTAAGTTGTCTGTTTCAACTCAAATTTTGCCAATGAGTAGCCTGATGTGTTCTGGATGCAATGTGACTGTTGAAACTTCAAGAACGCTGATGGAATGCCCTGAATTGCACACTTACTAAAAATAGTAAGTAGCCAGAATTTGATGAAATTTCAGTGGAAGCTTGCTGGAAGCACATTGACCTCAATGTTAGTCTTTGTTTTCAATTTATTCACTTCATGTGATTTCAAATTGACCAGAAAGACGGAAACCCTAATTTTCAGACTTGGCCAAATTCACGTTTAAGCTCACAGACGAGAACGTCCCGGAAAGATAGACAGCAGAAAAGAGAGACAACGACAAAACAAACTAAAATCAAGCCAAAAGTTCAAGACAAAAGCAAAAATTAGGGGTCCCCATCTTGAATGGGGCAATGTGTGAAAAGGTCACAACAGATAGCTTGTAAGTTACACCTGGGATTTGATTATCCATTGAAAGGGGGGTAACTTGTATTTATGCTTTGTGAGTAGAAATACCATTAAGTTTGTGGGAAAGGGAATAGGTATTTTTGGGGTTAATGATTACCCATTGGAGGTAATACCTATGCATAGATTATAGTGGCCCAAAGTCAAATCAAGCTTGAGTAGTGTATTGGAGTAGGATGACTATCACTCGAAATACTGAGTGAGAACACTTTGGCCAAAGTAGTCTGAATGCCTTTGGCTCGACTATCAATTCACCATGTCCCTATAGTCCATGCTAGTTCCAGATTGTAGGGTTTACAAGTTCTAGTCATGTAGGACACAACGCTAAGCTCAGAATGGTTGTCGTACAAGGTTACTCCACCAATCTCTTTGTTGAAGGGTAGAGCCATCTATCGTATGATAGATGTGCGGGGGACCGCATATGAGTCCGTGGTTGGTGGAAAAGCGCTTGAGTGATGCTTCTCCTCCTCAGCAGGCAATAGTAGACCAAGATTTGAAGGAGTTTTCTGGACCATCTATATCTATTGCTTTGAAGCTCGGTTGAGCTATGTATGTACGTTGTACACATTCTTTGGAATATTGTAATATGTGAATTACTATATTGGAATGTAATCAATGTTGAATTATTGTTATGACATCTATGTTCATTTGTTCTCTATAAAGAAAAGAAATTTTTTATAGCAATGGTTAAGTTACATAGTTTATTTACTTGCAAAGTGAAAACTTAAGAAAAATTACTTCAATGAACGGTTGACATGTTACAGCAACTCAATATCCCTTGAGAATTGGTGTTATGAACCTGCTTAATAATAATTAATTTTGACTCGCGATCTACACTAAGTTACCATGCGCCAATCACATGTTTAATTGCCTTGCTGGAACTTAACTCCATTAAATCCCTCGTTGGAACTTTTACTACACATCGAATAATAGACCACCATGTTCGGTATTAAATTAGTGAGCTGCAACAAATAAGTAATGCCTTATGAATTAAAGTTAATTCACCCAGACTTAGAGCTTCCGGGCAAAGGAATTATTCATTCCCAACGGTCGATATGAGGAAGAAACTTGCGACTGCCAACAGCCCAACTTTCATTGTCAACACCAACCTGAGTGCTTGCACCTATTAAAACCAATATGACCAGCAGTTACTAATACCACTGTCCATTCCTAGATGAAATTGGGATGCCTAGCTATTGTGGAACCATCAACTTAAAACTCTAGTAGGGAATTTAATTTTTTAAATGAAGTTTAGCATTTAACTCAATTGGAACCATGCATACCTGGAAGCTCAACGTTCAGAAATGAAATTACCTTCCAGTCATTCACTATTAGTGACCATTCTGTTTGCAAGCTGTTCATGATTCAATATTCCCATCACAATGATTCCTATACAATAAACTGTCAATTTGTCTTGCTTGGCAAGACTTCACAAATTGAACCCAAAATAACCTACAACTCACCCTTCCAATTCATTTGTTAAGAAAAATTGTAAAATAAACCCTTTCTATCTAAACATGTAAATCACTGTATTTATCACTAGCATAATTTCTGAGTGAAACTATCAGCAACTTGACCAGGGAGGATCTTCCACCACCGTGGAAGATATTCTTCATGAGGGTTTCCGTCCTCATGAAGTTTCCTGGAGAAAATCTCAGCATAAACCTTCAAATAGCAATTCTCATATATTCAAAACGAACTCAATCTTATTATTTTATTCTTTCCCAAACTCCAATGCCTTTTTGAAAAATAAAATAATATTTAATTCATTCCTTATGTCTCTCGTTAATTTTCCCAAAAGAGCATTAAAAGTAATCCCTTTTAAAATTTGGTGCTACTTAGTTGCCAAATAAATAACTTTAAATATTTTAATAAATACTTAAGTGAACTTATTTTATAATAACTTAGGCGTTTATTTCATTTCTTCCACCTGACTTTTTGGAAACACCTTAGGAATATCACCCCAATTGACATAGAATGATGTCGAACTCTGCTACTCCAAGAACTGCAAGCTCCCTGAATCATCTGATTAGCCTACAGGAACCTGGTAGATAGGCTAATACTCGACAACCGGCTAACTCACGAGGGGGACATTACAAATTGCTTGAGCTCACACGCCATGCATATCTTGGCAAAAGTTTTAAATTTGTCTATCCTCTTCTGAAATATGTCTTCGAGGTGCAGATGTATCCTACTATAAATTCACCAACCA
The DNA here is from genome assembly GCA_007258455.2 of Sequoia sempervirens. Lineage (NCBI taxonomy): Eukaryota > Viridiplantae > Streptophyta > Pinopsida > Cupressales > Cupressaceae > Sequoia > Sequoia sempervirens. Next base: position 36,320 of record VDFB02149874.1, read on the forward strand.
TTTTCAAAACATGCTCTATCCATAGTCTATGCAAATGTGCATACAATCAGTCCTTTGTGGGTTTGAACCCCATGTGCGAGTACATCATGAAACATACCAATATTCATGTTAAACCAAGCACTCTCTTGGAATTATTCTCCCTATCTGCCTAGTTTGCAAAAATGACAATGGAATACCCTCAAGGGAAAAGATCAGATCTCATAACCTCAGTAGTCCTCAAGTGCTTCTTGGCCCAATACCTGAAAACATATCCTCCACTGATAATTGTATACCTAAAAAGCTGGATATGAGCCCCTTAGTGGCCAACCTACGAATATTATTGTCCAATTGTTTTGTTTCCTACTGTAAAATGAGCTGTCCTCCCAAGTTTCCAAAAAGATTTCAGTAAGTTCTATTGAGAAAGAGCTACTTTCTGCTTTCTCACTGCCTTCAAGATCATTGAAATTGTCTTACATTTTTAATTCGAAGCCCTCCTCACCTGCCACTTCCTAATGGATGGCACCTCCTCTTTTCTTCTCGCATGGGTTACTCCTATAGAAGAGAAATCTATACCTATTAGATATTGTACAAAATGCTTCAAACAACTTTAATTTACCAAACCTCAACAAAACTCTTATGCATGCATACAATCCTCTAAAACATTACTCGTGGGTTGAAATTAAATTAATTTTTTTCGTTTTTTCATTCCTTTCTCCTTTTTGATTTAACCTCTACTCCGTTCACAAATAACTAAAGCATTAAAATTGCTACACCCATGTAATTAAAATAAACTAAATTTTCTGATTTTATATCCCAACTTATGATTTGTTTTTCTCTTTCATTTCATTTTTCAAATGCAGAAATTAGGTTCAAATTTGCCTTCTGATTTCTATACGAGTATTTACACAAACATCATTGGAAGAGTAGAATTAGAACATGCTTGATTTAAACTTGACATCAATGTGATTGAAAAGTTAATGTAATCACAAATTCTTTAATTTTATATTATTATAAAGATAAATCATGAAAGCAACATATTCCAAGTAAAAATAAAAATAAAAACTTACTGCGAATTGTTGCATTTTCTCCACAGTTTGCTTACCATAAAGTTGTTCAACAAGACATAGTGCAAAGTCCAATGTCAAGGCAGGGCCTTGGCAGGTACTGACAGGTCCATCTACCTGCACACTACAGTCCTCTGGCACTGCAGAAAATAGCTGGTTCATATATGCAGGGTGGCATGTTGCCTTTGAGTACCAGCAAAATGAATATAATTAGCATCGAGTTTTCTTCCAAGCATGACTTTAGTTTTCTACACTGATAAAAAGTAAAAATTCATAGTACATTGCACTCGCTGGTTGAAATACATTTGTGGGCACCAAACTAGAGCAGACAAAAATAATTAATTTTACTTTTCTGCCAAACTGGTTTATTACATGAGAGAAAATTTTCAAACATGAAGCAAATGCTGAATCCAACACAAGCAACTGCAAGCTGTAACAGAATATTTACTATGCAATCCAATTAGAGGCAGTTTTCTATTTAAAATGCTGGCTGACCAGATATCCTAGTAAACATGGCCTCACAGGAATCTATAGCCATAAAACAAGACTTAATATAATTAGGTGAAAATGTCACTGACCAATATTGATTAAGAAAATTTATTTTATTTTTCCAAAACTTTTGGCAGACTTAAACTGAAAATCCAACTCAGTCTGTAAAATAGAATCTTTTGCTTTCAAGATTTCACTAATTTTCTACAAAACATAGACTCGTAAACAAATTAGAAAACTCTTCATAACTTCAGCCAAATTTGTAAAATTGATTTCCCAGTTTGGTTAGTTAACACAAGCTGAGGCTCTGAGCCAACAATTGTCCCTGGGTCTAGGGTATCTTAACCCTAGATACCTTCAGCCAAAAAAACAAACTTTGAAGGCATCAGCCCAAGTTCAAAATATATGAAAATTTATGATTTGTAAAACATTAGATCCCCATCCTGTGCTGTTAATATATAGCACCAACATGACCTATCATGTTTCTAGTAATTTAACAAATTACCACAATTCACAGATAATTTGAAATTAGCCTCCCTTCTTATAGGTAACACAAAAGGTGGTTTTAAGGCGGCCTTACCTTGTGTCCCTTCAGTAAATCCCATGCCTCCAGAACAACTGCAGGAGCTGCACCTATGGCACCATAAAGCCGCCCCTCATCTGCTTGAGCCTTGGTAATATTTTCCAAAACTTTACAGTCTCGCAAACTTTCTGAACCAGGAATTCCTCCCTGCATCAGTGTTTCTCATTACAAATCAATGCCTAAAACTTAAAGAAGTCAAATAAATCACATACAGCTAACTGAAAAATGTAAGCAAAAACCATAGCGTTGTGCTTAGATCACCCTAGGACATTGTAAACTATATGCAAGTAGTTTTTATTTATAGTTTTGACATTGTCTACTTGGTAAATAGATATAATGTTGTAAAAATGGAAAGATTTCAAAATCAAACAAAAAAAAATTAACTAGCCCACAAGGACCATGCAATAAGCATGCACCTCATTTAACTGAGCCACAGAGATCTGAGGATAGCACTTCTGTAAAAATTACCTAAGCATGTGCATCCATGGCATCCACATCCCTTGTGAATATGGGAAGCTCTTGTATCAGTAGGAATAGAATGGACCAAGAACCTTCACCAATAAACCACAACCTTTAAAACTTTGCCACTAAGCCGTCATCTTTTTAACAATGACAATCAATTGGGAATTAGGGAACGGAAAGAAAGCTGACTTTTGCATAGACTCTCAGATGGGCTTCCCAACCTTGTTTGAGATTGATGATTTGGAGATCTGGTAGGTCTTATAGACCTCATAGGGTTGCAAGGTCAAGAATATTGAGAGAATGATTTGAATCCAATTCAGCTGGCCAGATTCGTTAGATGGTTAAGAGATAGCGGGAGCACAAGAGAAATTGCTTAATATCCTCAAAACAAATGCATTCATAACTCCTCCTAAATGGACAAGTTGAGATCGTTGGGTGAGAGCCTTGATCAATATAAGATCAGCGAGGGTTATAATTAGCTAAAGGTGTGAAGTGGTCAATGAAAATGATCTGGAATTTCTTCCCTCCAAACAAATGTAATGCATTTGCTTGGTTGGAAGCCAAAACAAAATTGTTACTCAGGATAACCTAAACAAGAGGAGCTTTCAAGGTCCTTCAAGGTGTATCCTTTGTAGAAGCATGGAAGAGGATGGGGTTCATTTCCTTTCGCATTGTGACTTTTACAAGAACATTTTTGGGGTGGGGGAGAGGGGATTCTAAGAAACTTGGAGATGGTTTGGGTTCTAAGTTCTCCCAGCTTCAATCAAACTTCATCTATGTTCTTCACCCCAAGGCTCCACCCATCTACAATCTTTGTGGCAGATTGCCATTAATCGCACATTTTTGGGGATTTGACTTGAGAGAAATAGAAGAATTTTTAAGGACAAAGAGACCTTGGGAGAGATGTAGAATCATATTGAATCATCCATCCCAACCTATGTGTCCCCATCCATTAAGTTTGGTCCCGGATCCCTATCATGTGCGAAAATATGGTTTTGGGAAATTGGAGCAAAATCAAGCTATCCCCATTCACAAGATAAGAGTCCATATGAAGAATTGTAGGAATCTGCTCAAATGGTCCTCTTGAAAGCGCCAAGCTAATTTTTTTTGTATTTTGACAAATGTTTGACAAAATGCTAATGTAATGACAATGCATGAAATCTAAGTAAACTTTGTATTTCCTTCCAAACAGATGTAATCAATCATAAAGTCCTGAAAGTATGCATGCATATGATATAGAACATGACTGAAATCAATTAGAATATCTGAACTCCTAATTGGTAGGGCTGATATTCAATCAATTTGCTGATAGTATTGAAAGTTGAAATACAAAATGTATACATTAAATCTGCACATTCAGAGCTCAAACATAGCTTGGTAATCACTCAGTAACCACGGAATAAACTGCTGTGAGTTATTTATTGATTATGGGACTGCTAACATAGGCTGGAAATGCAGCTGGGGCAATTCTGGACATTCCTTTTGATAGCTAGGACTGATATCATAGTCCATTTGACCATTGTAAAGCTGAATTATCATTCAAATCTGCACTTTCTACACAGTAAACTCCTGCTATAGCAGCAGCACATCCCCCTTTATTACTCCTCATAATGCGTGGCCCACTCCAAAAACAAAGAAACTTGTATCTATATGTAGCAGTTGGGAAGTAAGGATCTTAAACCCACCCTTAAATGCATCAACTCCTTCAAACTCCCTTCCTACAGCCTCACGTTCCTATCTCTCCCTGTATGGCCTGCAAGACCAACCAAAATAAAACATAAACTGCCTTCAACCTTTAATAAACTCTACACACCTTGAGTGCCAATATGTACAACCATATTATGACCTTCTTGGTATGGCCATCTTGTAGGATTAACAATATAACTCCAAGTAGTGAGCTTGAAATGGAGCGGCAAGCTGAATACTAGCATATTCCTCCACCAAAATCATTTATTATTTGCCCCACAAATGTATTCAATGAATTTCTCATGCCTCAACACAATCTTGGAATGAAATCTTCAAGACTTCAAGAATCCTTCACAAATCTCCAAACATTTAGTGCACCTATAAATCCTAAATGAATCCACTCACAAATTGGCTGGGATGGTTTCCATTTTCAAAATAAATATTTGCCATAGGGTTTTTGTCTTAGGGTAAAAAGATGAACAGTTGCTCAATCTCTCAAGTTGGGGTTTGAAAATAAAATGCCGAGAATGAAATTCTCTTCTCAAACTCCTTTTAATACCCCCTTTCAATATTTGAAATATTATATTTCATTTCCCTCTCAAAGTGATTTTTAATATTTCTTTTTAATTTAACAGTAACTTAACATTTGAGCCCCCCAAAAAATCACTTTTTTAATAACCTATCCAACTTTAAGTTACCTATAAAATGAGTGACTGTAGAAAGCTTAATTTAATTACTTAATTATTCCCCTACCACATCCCAATTAGCCTATAGGAACTAAAATAGGCTAAGGGTCTTTGCCAATTGATCACACCTACAAAGGGGTCATTTTACCTCCCCCGGGACTGCGGTACTCAAACTTGACCTTGATCACCAAGCTAGGAGAAACTCAAGTCTGGCAAGCGCATGCTACTTGGTTAGAGATGATAAAAGAGCTCTGTTGGGTGGTAGATCATTTTTTCTAACTCCCTCTTCCAACAATGTGGCCAAGTTTCTAGTGCCAATTGAAGGACTTGTTGTGACCTTTTCACACATCACCCCATTCAAAATGGGGACCCCCTAATTTTTGCTCTGTTCCACGTCTTTTGGATTTGGTTTTCTCTCTCTCTCTCTCTCTCTCTCTCTCTCTCTCTCTCTCTCTGTTTCTTTCTGTTGTCTGCCCTTCCGAGGATGTGCCTGTCTTTGAGCTTAAACATGAAATTTTGGTAAAGTCTAAGAATTAGGGTTTTGAATCTTTTGGTCAGTTTGAAGTCAAATGGAGTAAATGAATTGAAATCTGAGCTTGGCACTGCAATCAGCATGCTTCCAGCAAGTTCCCAGCAAAATTTCATTGAATTCTGACAACTTACTATTTTTATTAAGTACCTAATTTGGGACATTTTCTCAGCACTTCTGAAGTTCTATCTGTCACACTACATCCAGGACACTTTAAACTGCTTGCCAGCAAATTTTGAGTCAGATCTGACAACTTTCTATTTTTAGCAAGTATCACCTTCAGAAGCAGATTTTAGGGTTTACATGC
>VDFB02149875.1:0-19150 GCA_007258455.2 Sequoia sempervirens
CATTGAAGGGTTAGTGTTATTTGATTGGTATTTGATGGGATGGCATGTTATTCACAAAGGCAGCAATCATTACTATGATTTTTGATTAACCTTGACACAAGGATCTTGGATCATATTTGGTGTTTGATTAATTTCATGCAAATACACAAAGAGGGTCAACATCTATTGAGGTTTAATATATTCATGCAAAAAATGTTAAACACCGACACATATTATTGGTGATTATGATGTTTCTTATTATTCACAAGGTTTATGTTCTTCAAACACCGACATCATTAAGTGGCTAAAAGTGAATGTTAGTTTTGTGAAGAATATCGACACTATGATTGTGCCCTAATAGTTTTCAATTGGTAAATACAAGGCAGTTTCTTCATAGCTGATTTAGGGCTTGAAAGAAAGTTGGAGAAGCTCGGTAGGAATGGTGGTTTTGCGGCTGGCAGTTCAGAAAATGGTTTCAAGGTTTCAAAATCAGTTGAAGTCTTCAATGTTGCTTATTTTGGTAACTGGAATCCATGCTCTCTGTGGGTCATGGTTGTTCTGGAAATGGTTTTGGTCTTAGTTATGTGGTTTTCTGAAATGTGTCTACTGAGTATATAGTCGTTCATTATGCTTATGTGCGGGTTTCTAATGATGTATCCTTGGTTTGTCGTCTTATGCATAAAAGTTTTGGTAGGTCGACTTTGCGTATCGAGTCTTGTTCAATGTCACTTATGGTTTCAACCTTGGGTTCTTTCTTCAAGGGTATACATTCTGTTTAATGTAAGGGTGTATCAGTTCTTGAGTCTTCAAGACCCTATTGTTAGAGTTCGCCATGAACATATCTTGTGTTAATCACTATTGTGGTTTAGGGCACGGGTTGTTACTTACATTTTGTTGTATGTATAATGAAACACAAAAGGGTTTATTATTGTATCTACACATGGGTTTATTGTTTTGGTTACCCGTGGCTAGGGCACGGGGGCTTAAATCATTTGGCAGATTTTTAAGTCTTTACATAGGTCGTGTCTTGCTTGTGGTGTCGACTTGGGAGTTGAGGTTTCATGATACATTTAAGTGTGTCTTGTGTTAAATGTATACACACAGCTTGCATCGACCATGGTAAAAGGCAGATTAAAGTTGGTTGAACACAAAAGCATCTCAATGACACTTCAGAGGCAGTTATGAAACAGTTTGAACAGATTTTGAAGGTTACATTTGATAGTTTTAATGTGTGATAGATGGCAACATTATGTGTACTATTGATTGTTTATACTATAAACAGTGATTTATCACTGTTATTGGTTGGGTGCTTTACATAGATACATCATGTTGAATTTGTAAACAAAATTTTGTAATGTTGTTTTGTAAACAGTATGCAAAAACAGTGAGATGTGTAACTAATATATTTTGTATTTTAAAGATTCCACGCCAATGAATCTTTAGGATATAGAATGTGTTAGTTTGGAAAGTGGAAATGTTATGCAGCAAAATAGAGCAACCCTCTGTAATGTATTTTCTTCATGATTATTGTGTTGTAAGGTCATGTCAATGAAACAAAGATTGACCTTTGCTAGTGAGGCATAAATTGTAGCCAGTGAGGCTTTGCCAATGAGGCATTCTGTAGCCAGTGAAGCATTTTGGTAAGCCAGTGAGGCATTTTACTGAGTGGTTTTTCATCTCTATGAGAGTTTTCCATTCATGAAAAACACTGTGTTATGACTCTTTTGTGGATGCCTTTTTCATCTTGTTGTCTTTTATATTTACATTGCAGCATTTGAGTTTATGTGTTGTTTGAGAATCTGAATTTGGTTATCACATTCTGATCATAATCTTGAAACTGAACATTCACTGTTTTGAAAGAGATTAAGTGGTTTTGAAACATCAGAAAGAATTAAAAGATTTCATTAGGAATAGCGGATTCCACCTTCTCGGTGTCTTTTTCGTGCTCAATGAGGCAGACTGGATCTTTCCTTCTCTTCTCTCCTTTTTTTGCTTCCAAACTTTCATACTCTCCCCATGTGATTTGGGTAGAGCTTCATCCTTCTGACTTATTTTTGGGAGATTTTGCAAAGATAGTTCTACAATGTCTTGTTGTATGCCTGAAATTATTACATTTGAAATACTCAACAGCAAAGTTTAGGGGAGCAAATGGATTATAACTTCTATTTTCAAATCTACTAGAAACATTTTTCCATCCATTAGATTTGTTAGAGCTTGGGGAAATATTAGGGAGCAAAATTTTTTTTCCATTTTTCGAATTACCAGTGCTTGGGGCTACGATGCGTTAGGGTTGGCTCCAGAGCCAAAGCGTCACGAAACAACTCTAGCCCGGGAATGTACACCGAGGATCAGGTGTGGGCAGGTGTGAGGCATTGGTGGGAGGGATGCGAGAATCACGAGCTTCGGTGAGGAAAGGAACTCTGTGTAAGGGAGTAAGATAGAGGCATATGGTGGTCTTAATCCCAAAATGCTTATGCAGGAACTCTAACCAAGAATCGTGGAGGCAGCGATCATGTAGTGGGAGGGATCCCTACAATCCTAATATCTTTGAAAGCACACTCAACACCAAGTATGTGCTACTCAATCCAATATGGAAATGAGGCGACCATATGGCGGAGATAACAGAAATTACAATGCTTTGAAGAGAAATAAGCTAGAATGCTGAAAGTAACTCGACACCCAAAATGTGCTTTCTAACCCGGAGTGGGAAAGGAGCTACCATAGGGCGGAGATGTAAGATATTACAAAGCAATTACAGAATGTAAAGATGAGCATTACAAATCAGATAATTAAGCAAGATGAAGAACTGCTGCCAGTACTACTGTCAGCTTACAATATGATAGAGAATTCGCCTGCCAAGAGCATAGAGTTAGAACAATTCAACGATCATTTAGATAGATAATTCTCCTTGCTTAATGGAAATACCCAGACTGATTTCTTCTCTCAAAAACCAGATTTACGATTCTGACCTAATCAGATCTGCAACTTTAAATGTAAAACCAGCAATATGAGAGCACACTAAAATGGACACATCTCTCTCATAACTCATCCAAATGACGTGAAATGAAAAGCAAATGACCTTAATGATGAAGGCGCCCAATCTAGGAACTCAAAACAGACCCGAAAGCTTCTATTTAATTTATGCACGATTCCCAAGGCAATCACAAATGGTACGGCCCAGCAAAAAGGCGATTTGCCTTTAAAAATCACAGCCTTCAAATAAAAATCTATAACTTTGGGAAATGGGTCGCCCCTTACAGACAGAGAGAATAAGACAATACCCAGAAGCACTCTTTTTGTATTTTTTTATTTATGAATAAAAACGACAATCTGCTATAATGAATGTGCAACTCCAGAAAACCACTAATATGCATAAAACTGATTTACATATCCTCACAAAGACTCAAATGTAGAAATCTCACAAATAAGCATTCAAACTACACTATCTCACCACTAGTCGCTATCTTTCAAGCGAGAAGCAATGCCAAGCTAGGAGGCGTACATTCCTCAAAGCAATCCCAAAGCCAATCTGGCAGCATAACATTCCTGTAGACAAAAGATGATCAAAAGAGAACCAAAGGCTTCCTTTTATAATTTGCCGTTGACCTTCTCGAAACCCTAATCTTCCTTTCTGAGTCAAACCCTAATCCTCCAATAGATGGCGTCCCTTTCTTCAAGCTTCAATTTTGACTTTTTAATTAAATTCATCACTTTAATAATGGCGTCCAACCTTAAGGCTTTAATTCAACCTTAATAATTATAAAATTAACTCAATGATGGCGCCACCCCTTAATGACCACCTTTTAAAACAACATTAAGTCAAGAGACTAGGCCAAGGGGTAATATAACATTAAAATATAATGTTATTTAAGTGAAATGAACTTATCTCTCTGAAACTGCATCCCGAGGCTAGAATCTGAATAAACCAATTGAGTCGACTGAAGAGGAAAGTCAACTGTGCCGAGACCAAAAGGACCACTGCCAGAAATAGAATTTACTAAAAATAGTAAATTCCAGATAGTGCTCAGAATGCCAAGAGAAACATATCACTGCGAAGCCCACAGAAACCCCAGAAGGAATTCGCAGTTCAATCACCAATTCATGAGCAATCGCAACCTCCACACAAGAAACCCTAATCAAACCGTCTGAGTAGCCTACGGGTCTCCAGAATAGGCCAACGGTCATCAGAGAAGATCATGCTCGAGAAGGGGACATTACAGAGCTTCTACAATTTATAGCTTTGTGACCGAATTTATTGCAAGAACAACAATAACCAAAGGAGTCATATAACCTGTCTGGCTGAAATTGTCTTTGCAAAATGGGCTTTCTTGCTATATTCCTTTTCTCAATCAAAGCATTGCTTACCTTATGTTGGACTTGATTTTCTTCCCTTTTACTACATTCTCCTTACTAGGGCTCTTGACAGCATCAACATAGATTTTAGTTTTAGCAACGGTTGGATTTTTGATATCTTGCTTCTCCTTTGTAGATTGACTACGTTCATATCTAAGACCTGTCTTAAGTTGAGGTGACCTTTGTTCATTCAGAATGTTATCTAGCATTTCTAAACTTTTCTCAAACTTAATGCTTCTGTTTAGTTTGTTTGATGTTTTTTCTAGCTGTTTCCTTAATGTGACAATTTCACATTCCAACTTCTCACATTCTTTTTCTTTTTCTTAAAATTAGGTTTTAGTTAAATCTTCTATCCTTTTACTTTCCTCAATTTGAAGCTTCAAGTCTAAAATTAATTTCTCAATTTCCATAAATTTCTTCTTTTCTTCTTCAAATCTAGCCTTTCTTCTTTGATTTTTCCTTTTCAGCCTCTCAATCTTGCTTATAGAAAATTCCAACTCTTCTTCCACATCTTTTGGATTATGATCTATCTCCTTTTGATTTTCGTCCTTGTATTTAATATCCCGTATTTCTACAGCCATGAATAGCATTTCATCTTCACACTTTCCACATCATAGTCATTGGAAGAATCATTATCTTTGTAAGAGTATAAGCTCTTCTTAAAGTTTTCCTTTTTGTTGTTTCTGTGATACTTATTATTTTTTCCTCCCTTCTTTGGCTTATACTCCTCTTCTTCACTATCACTACTATAAGAATAAGGACATGCTTTTGCATAATGTCCAATTTTATCACAAGTGAAGCATTTGAAAGGTAGCCTACCTTTGTATTTCCCTGACCCTTTCTTCAGTTTTCTCACAAAATTTGCTTCTTCATCATTTGTTGCACTATTAGTTTTTGCTTCCTCCTCCTTTGATTTCTTAGATGCTTTGAATGTAACCTCCTTTTGTAGTGGTGTATCTCTCTCAGTTCTCATCTCATAAGCGGTTAAAATTCCATGCAATTCATCCATGATTAGGGTGTCCACGTCCTTCATTTCTTCTATTGCCGATACTTTGGGATTGAATCTTGATGGGAGGGATCTCAAGACTTTTTGCACTATAGCTAAATCCTTTACTTCCTCTCCAAGGCCCCGAATGGTGTTGATTGTTTTGTCCACACGCAAAAAGAATCCAACAACATTCTCTTCTTCACTCATTCTAAGACTTTCAAAATTGCTTCTATGAGTTTGCAATTTAGCTCCTTTCACTTTCTTGTCTCCCTCATAGGTGTGCTTTAGCTTGTCCCAAACATCTTTGGCGAATTTGCAATGCATCACTTTTACTAGCTCGAACTCTGTTAATCCACAAAGAATGGCATTCTTAGCCTTGGCATTTTTCTCACTCAATCTCTTGCTATCTGGATCCATGAGAGGGGTTGATGGAGCGATGTAACCATCTACAACGGATTGCCATATGTCATCCAAGGGTATTTAGGTATGTCTCCATCCTCAAACTCCAAAAAGAATAGTTGGTCCCGTCAAAGAGTGGTGCTTTGTTTGAAGAGAAACCATATCTTTCCTATCCTGTCATGTGTGCTTGTTTTAAGATCTACCTCCAAGCGGTAAGGCTTTTTATCTGGACAAACCAGCTTTGATACTAATTGATGAGCACACAATTATACAAAGGGGGGGGGAATCAATATAATGCAATCTTTACAAATTTAAACTTTAACAAAATAAACTTAACATCACTACTTATGCAAAACAGAATAAGAGAACATATGAACACCAGGATTTACGTGGAAACCCTTGTGGGAAAAAACCACGGTACAAAATAATGCACTTATATATAATTACTGATTACAACTTTTGTAGGCACCAACCTACAGGAGACAACAATTCCCTAGACTGAGCACCAACTCAGTGAGTCACCAAACTCTTCTTTAGCAGGGCACCAACCTCTATTTGAAAGGCTACTACCTATTAATCCTTCAATGGCTAATATGATATACTCCTTCACACAAATATGTTCCAAACTATAAATTATTTTACTATCCACACAATCTGATTCAATCAATAATCTCTTTCTTCTCAAATCTAAATATTATCAATTCAATTTGCTAGCACATGTCCTTTCCTTTTATCACACAAATATCTTCAATAAAAATCAAATTTACTCTTCATATTTCTGCTCTTCCTCTTCCTTATACACAGACAATATTCATTGAATTGTTGTCTACTCTTCACATTTGTTAATTCATTTTATATCCCCATGTCTCTATGGAGAGATGTGTCTCTTAGAAAGGAGACAACTATTTGAATGGATGTGTCTTCTAGTTAACAAATCTGCCTTTGCAATTAAACTCAATCGCTGCCCCTTGGTAATTGCAACCTTAATAAATTAAACTCAACCACTTTAATCGCTGCCCATTTAATTGAAAATCAGATCGCACCTTTTCTAAAGTAATTACTTTGGCAATACTAATCTTTATTCTTCATTTTGTGAATCGCACCCCTTCAGCAATTTTTGTCTTATTCATTTTTTGTCTTTTATGCAAACCGTTGGACAATGAATAATTATCCTCTCCCATTTTTTGTCTTATTCACATTTCAGCATTTTTTGTCTTATTCTTATTTTGTATTATCTGTTTTTTTTTTCGGTCTTATATAGTTTTCTTTTGATCGCTGTCCTTTATTAATTTGTCTTCGCTGCATTTTGTGAACCAATTATCGATCGTTAATTTATTTTCCGACTTTGCTGCTATCTTAAATGTATATGCTATCTTCTAATTGCTGCATCTCACACTCATTAGGTTGCTGCTCTACTTATTAGACACAGACCCCTATACATGGCCTCTTTTATATAATTATTTCTTTCTTTTCAAAATTTGCTTGCTCACCTTCACACTGCCTCTTTAACATCAATGACAACATATTCTAACACTTTTATTTAGTGAATATTTGAGGCGGCTATCTTCAGAACTTGAACAGATGCAATTTTGAGAACTGACCACATTGTGCAGCATAATTCCTGCTCACTGAAAAGGGGCTCCTGTAAAGTTCTTGATCTATAATTGCACTCTTTTGTTAAACTCTCAGACAGCTAAAGTTTTGACCATAGAATGATCATTTGTAGCAGTTTTTGCATAAGTATTTCTAACCTTCTGTGATAAATGAATATTCTAATTTATTGTAGTTGCTGTGTATGCTTCTTATTCCATGTAAATAAGTTTATTCTTTCTGCACCACAATATCACTGCACAAGCATTTCTCACAGTGTTTTTGCTGCTTTCAGCTCTTCCTACAACAATCGCAATTCATGCAAGGAAGCCAAAGAATTAAAAAGATGCTTTAAGGCACCTGCTTATTCTGTGGATGGACAGGGCCCATATCAAAAAATGCCTTGTTTCATAGCTGAGTTCATCAGAGTTGGATTCTCTCGAATGCATACAAGAATCAAGCAACTCAGTACTGACTACTTCAACCATCTGCTACAAGCAGAATGCCACTCCCCAACTTAGATTAGAGTTTAGATGGAAATCAAGAGAAGAAAGGTAATGATACAATTGCAGCACCTGTTACTGAAACAGAAATACAGGAGTTCCTTTCCTCCCTTGTGGGAGCAAATCTCTAGGACCAGACAATTTCTCAGCCTTATTCTTTCAAAAGTTCTAGGACATCACAATACAAGATATGCTGAAAATTGTTGAAGAATCTAGAAAAAAATAGAAAATGTTCCTGTAGCTGAATGTCACAAAACATGTCCTCATCCCAAAATTGCTAAGGCTACCTCTTGAGTAATTTATATTTTAGACCCATAGTCTCTATAGAACACTCTATAAAATAATATCCAAAATAATTTCCAGTAGGCTGGAAATTTAGAAAATCTAGAAAGAATAAGGAAACGCACAAACAGCTGACCATAACAAAAACTTATCCTAGTACCAACAAACACTTCAAGGCCTCCTCTATTGAGCAATTTAGACCCACAGCACTCTAATTGTAACACAATCTACTAACCTATATAAAAAAAATTGCTAGTGGGCTAAATAAGTTACTTCAAAAAAGGATTTCAGACAGCAATTCTGCTTTTTGCCAAACAACTTACAGATACCAATATTGCATTCCAAGGGCTGATAAACTCAACAACAAAGAAAAAGAATATGTCCAAGGCATTTCATTTGACAAGTGCTGTTGAAACCTAATTTTCAATACCATGAAAACATAAAAGTTTAAATGAACATGTAAAATAATATGCATTGAAAAGGTGTTGACGCTCAAAATTGTTGTCCCACATTCATAGAGGATAAACACAAAACTGAACCCGAGGAATGAAAATCAGTCTCGGCTATTGAGTAATGTCCCCTCTCGAGTTGTAGTCGAAAATATATTATTTTAATTAAACACTAATGTTTTAAGTTAAATTTATTAATTGAAAATATTATTAAAAGGAGAGACATAAAGTGCTTTTTCTAAAAAGGAGTGAAATTAATATTTTAAATGTTGGGAATTAAAAAAAAGTGACATAAGACTTAAATTAAGAAGAAAAAAAAAGAGAATTTCAAGAACTGAGGATGGGAGTTATGGATTGAAAAAAGGGAAAAGCAAATTTTGGGCACATTTTCTGGTATGCAGGGAATTTTGTGAGAAGAGTCGTTTTTTGCTGTTGTTTACACAACTTCATGAGGACATTAACCTTCATTGAGAATATCACCTCTGAAGCTGAAAAATTGTTCCTGGGTGATTGCTGACAGTTCTAGGTTGGGACTGTGCTGGTACTTAAATTGACAAGCAGAAGTTTATCATCCAATAAAACTCAAGGGCAAGACATAGGATCAGTAAGGTTTGATGATAACTGTTTCTATTCATACCGTCATGCAGAATTACCGAGAAATGTGGCTGATTTGTACTTCCAAATTAGTCATTGTCAGCAAAAACTGCTTTTTGTAGCTATTATAATCGAGTGTATAATTTATTCTTTATAAAAGTTTAGTACTAATGTTCTTATCAAAACATTTCTCTGTTCTTTAAAATAGTATCCCTTCACACTCTCATTCATGTGAGTAGCCTACAATCTGAATATGACTTTCATACATTATTCCAATAATGAGTCATGAAAGACCTAATCAGAGATGGCCTTGGATTTTTAATTTTTTGGATATAGATGTTAAAAGGTAGCATAATGACCAGCATACACTTCTCTTGTAGCATTATTTGTTAAGTCTTATTTCTTGGACATACTCTGATGACTTTAAGAGGAAGAATGTCCAATTGATGTAGTCATTTTTAAGATCATAAAACTATCTTGACCTTGTCGTGGCCTTAACAATTGTTCCAGTGTTTAGATGCCATCTAGCCAATAATTAATGGAGCACACTTTAAGAAACCCACAAAATCATTTTTTTTAAATTGAAACACAAAGAAAAGAAAGAGTGCAAACAGTATCACTTGTAGAATTTTGTAACTGGGTCCCTTGAGCTTGCTTACATGTGTGGCTGCAGACTGAAAAATTATTATCTCATAGTACTCTTTCCATTCAATAGACAAGATTAAAAAACTGAGTTACCAGTATAGAATTACTGGTCATAGGACCTACATTAATTGACCAGTACAGTCTTGTCGGAAGTAAGTTTGGCAAACCCCTTTTCTTTTCAAGGGTAACTCCTTTCTGTGAAATCTAAGCAGAGCTTCAAGACTAATAATGAAATAATTTCTCTTAGAATGAATATATGTTTCTAGGTCCCAAGGTCCAAATCAAATGAAGTAATTCCTCTTACAATGTATCTATGGTCCTAGGTGCCAATAGTGGCATGGTATGATGGTTAATTTGTTGTGTTGTTGTTCTTTCCATCAAGGTGCAAACCCCATTGGGATGTAATTGTTGAGAGTTTACGTTGGGGATGAGGTCCCCCATTTGTGACCTCATCGGTTCATAGCTCCGGGTCAAAAGCATATCTATGGTCCTAGGTCTCAAAAGTCCCAATTGAATAGAGGGTAGGCCCAAAATACAGATAGTTTGAGAAACAACCAATATTGACCCTTAAGGTCAAAGAATAAGGAGCATTTAAATAAAACAGTATACTGATGTTTCTCTTTAGTATTATCAATCATTGATGCAGCTTCTACATTGAACTTCCCATGTGCCAATTTTCTTAAAGCTCTCCCTTGTTCACAATGATTTCCTTCCTCATTGAAACTATTCAAGCATTTACTAGGAAAATGTTACGGTCAACTTCATGACTAGCAGTAAAAGAGTCTGGAGGTTATAAGGGAGGGAGAAAAAAGAAAATCAAAGTCTGCCTGATCAAATGATCTAATAAGGCATTGTTGAAAAGGGAGAAACTATCATCCTTATGGAGAGAAACAAAATTTTACAGCCTTGGTTCTCAAAACTGGTAGGTCTGGCTCACCTCCCCTACACAGTCAGCATGCTTTTTTTTGGCTTACAGATCAAAAGCCTCAGTAAAGAAAAATTATCATATATGGGTGGACATGTCAGATCCAAGTAAGATGGATGGATCTGTCATCGTCTCACTCATGTATAAAACAAGTAAATAGCAGCACTGGCTCAAACTGAAGTACCTCAGCCACCTTAAAAAATGTTACATGTTCCCAAACCCAGGCTGTAGGATTAACCTGATTAAGTCAAAAGGGGGTTTATCAAATGAAAAGAACTCATTTTGAAAATAAAGAAACCTTCGAGGAGCCTAATCAGATAAGGGTCAAAAAGACACTCAACAGCTATGGAAAAGGAAGCGATTCATTCAAATCATCAACCCAAAGGTCATTAGGTTTAAAGGATCATGGTAAACAAAGGTTCAAAGAGAACACTCAAAAGGAATGTGAAAGGAAGTGATTAATTCCATTCTTCAACTCAAAGATCTGAAGGGTTTGAAGAGTACAGGCATAGAACTATGTGAATCAAAGGAACATTTTATGGATATGATATGAGTGAAGGAAACTCTCCCTAGAGATAGCATCCAGAGTGATTCCAAGAAGCATCTAGAATGATTCCAAGAAGCATCCAAGGCAATTCTAATAATCTCTTGAAAATCCCATCATAAGAGATAACAATAATGATCCCGTAGATTCTAGCAGATTGAAATCAGATATGAAACTTGCCACATTTTTTTCAAAGACTGCTGCCTTTCTTCCAGAAAATTAGGCTACTCCTTACTGGAAGCCTGATGGTAATCATTTTCTATATTGGGAAAATTGGTAATGAGGTTCCATCTTAATTTGCTCTATTTTAGATGGAAAAGGCCAAAAAGATGGAAATTGTAAGGCATTCCTACAGTATTATCTCTAGTTGATTTAATTTCTCATTTTTCCAACATACTATTTGGATGTTCATTTAATGGTTAGTTGCAAAATCATTGATCACATGATCATTGCTTGCACAGCCTAGGCAACCCTGGGCTTGTAGTTGTCTAGAAAAATAGCCAAAGGTTTATTGTGGGACACATGGATAGTACCTTGTGTAGTAATACAAAAGTCCCCTCTGCTTGGCGGAATCTTTAGCATGACATAGGCTTGCCTCCTGCAGCTTTAGCAACTGCCATATGCAAAATTGTACCACTTGCAAGAGCTTGCTACTTGACACTTGACAGTAATAAACATCAAATGATGTCCCTTCAAAAAGGGTTTGCTGACAGTCTTCATTCATACTATACCCTAGCTTCTTACTAACACTATGAGTTTAATGTGCAGATACAAGCATAATCAAGAGTAGCATCTCTATTTTGTCACTGGAAGCAAGTGTCCAAGTGGGACAATCCCTGATATAACGTTGGTATTAACATAGCAAGTATCCAAGTGGATATCAATGAAGCCAAATCATTACATTTTCTTGTGCATGGATAGAACAAATGCATTGAGATTTTTGACACATGCTTTTATTCCAAGAATCAGCCATACATGATTCACTCTACAAGTCACCTAGTCAGAAAGTATTTTTAAACTAACAAGACTTGTTTTGTGCCCACAAATACAACCATGGCAAAATATGCAGTTACCAATTCCTTTGCTAATAATGACAATAGTAGAGACTGAAATATTTCTACCCACAGAAAGTTATAAATGTAATCAAGTCTTTATTTGAATCCGCGCACTCAGAAATCTATGAAGTTCAGGATATATATGGTTATTGGTATTAGTTATCTTTTACACCACCATTCCAAAAGTGAGACTTCTTATAAGTTAGTAAACAATTAAGTACTCACTTCTTGGAGAGTACAACCAAAAAGTGTTTTATTCCTTCCTAATTATTTTATTAAGTTATTTCCCAGACTATATATCTAATCAAGATACACCTTATATAGGTTAACAAAACTGAAGTATAAAAATTTACAAGAGTAGATAATACACAGGAGAATTTCTTAAGTAAAATTCAAAAGAATAATTTGCAACAAAAACAAATGGAGGTTGGGAGTTGCCAAAAAGTAGTACCTTGAGCAATTACAAGGAACAAATTGGAAGATGATGCTACTTTGTATTCCAATTTCATTTTCGATTTCCTATTGAGCCAAAAAGCCCATTCCTAAACCATAAAATAAATAATAGTAACCGAAGTTAGTTTTGATATTCAATATTCACAAAACCATTACTGAACAATAAAATAAAAATGGTACAACTGAAAGTAAGTTTCACTATCTAATATTCTCAAAGCCCTAAATGTGTAGGCGTAAATGGTGAATCATGATTTTCCAATTGTGTTTTGATGAATACAAGTGCAACTTATCAACAAACAAAATCACATGGAAAGTATTCATACCTTGTGGTAAAATCCTGGGATGGTAACATGATGGGCAACAGACCACTCCTTCTCATCATCAAGATTAGGTAGACTCTGGAACCCATACAATCTAGGGCCTGGAGCTAGTTCACGATTTTTTACCTGTAAAGTCACAAGGAGAGAAGTCAATCACAACAGCTTATATAGAGGACAGATATGTCCCCTTATACCACTCTCGCCCAAAATATCCCAATCCAAAAGGATCTTTTGGAAATACTTACAGAGATGCCTTGCACAAACAACTTATTGGCTCTTACAAGCCGAGAATAATTGAGCCCCATTTCCAAATGTTCAGAACCATATAAACCAAACAGCATCCACAATGATCCTAGCAATCAGTCAAAGGTAATATCACATTAGTCAGCAATAAAGAAGCCAAATAGACAACATAGAACCTCCTTTAACACTCTTAACTTGGTCCAAAAGAATGAAAATATTTTGTCTACAAGGAACAAATAACAACAATAGTCTGATCCATAAATACACCTGAAACATGATAACAATCAAAAACTTATTTTTTCCTCCTAACTTCTAGAAAAGAATTGTTTGGGCTAGAATCACCCAGGATATACCCAAGTGAAAGAAGTTTCAGTTTAATGTTTCCATCTCCTCAGGGAAAGAACTTTATATTTAACAAATAAAGCTCTTTCAAAGGCATTTAAACATTTTCAGGCAATCTGCCATTTATGACAAGTGAAATTATCATAGTTCAAAAACTCACAACTCAGCCAATCCAACTTTGACTTGGACTTGGCAACAGAGTAAAAACTAAGCAAATTAAAAAACAAAATTATTTTCAAGACTCCCAAAAAGTCAGTGTATGCAAGTTTCTCCTAAACACTAGCCAAGTACTCACCATGAGTTGCTATATAAAACTTGCCAAAACTCACCCAAGCATAAATGGGCAAGTTTCTTGGCTGTGAAAAAATACGATGAGCACTTTCAGTTTTAAAACTATGGAAAATTATATCGCATATAGGAGCATGAATCGGATAAAAAAAACAAAGTAAGACATTTGGATGCAAATACAGGTTCTTTCCTCAGTATTTTCATTCTTTTAATATTCTTGAATTTGCTTTTTTTATGTTTTTGTAAGAACCGTGTTCTTGACTTCTATTCAATGGATACAAAGTTACCAACTACTCACCTTGAGTAGTTTTATCCTTTTCTTTGTTCACTTGTTGTAGAGTTGACGGATGATTACACTTTTTAGTTCTTACCAAGGGTAAGTGTAACAATTATTAACCATCATAATCTTTATTCTGTTCTTATTAGTATTCAGAGATAAGACCTAAAATATCAATTTATTCTACTTTAGTTTTAAAATCTATGGTAGTAAACTCTTTTATAACACACAGAGCAAGTTAATCTTATTAAAAAACCACATTTGACATAAATATCAAATTCGATGGTTATGACTCTGACTTGCTAATAGAACAAATACTCAGTAGCCATCAAGATATTTTGTACTTGAGAGTACTCAAACTGCATTTCAGGTCATCAGTTTTGTTGTATTCCAAGCACAAACAAAAAACAAAGTTCAATGTTCGTGATTCTGAAACTTTAGTGTATTTTTCTAATGGTTTGCTGGTCACTGATAATCAAAGCTTCTGACAGACATATTGTCTATGTAGGTTGATAATCCTCTTTAGAAATCTAGGTTAGTATTACTTCTTAAATTTTAAACATAGCTTTTACTCAACTCTAGCTATACCATATGGTATTCTGATCCAGGAGGTTCTAGAACTTTCATACTGTGTTATAGCTGCACCACTGGATATTACTTGCCCTCTTCACCAGCAGCTTTAGCATCATCCCAATCACACGTAATCAAACCACGAAGCCCAGATTTGGTATATCCAAAACCACTCAACTCTGACAGTCTAAGTCCTGTCTGACAGCCTTGTTTAGCTGTACCTGAATAACCCAATAAAGTACAGAACATGAATTGGTCAAATGCAAGAGGTTGTGCCACTTGTAACTTGCCAAGTCATCTCTTCATTTTCTACTCGTGCAAATTAATATAATGCAACCTTTCATCAAATAAGATGATGGTTGTAATTCTAGAAGCTGATATATCCAAATTCTGAGTGTTGTTGTTGTTGCTCCCTCTCATTAATAAATAAATCGTTTCTACAAATAACATATTGAGTCCATTTAGTGTGGTGTGCCCCAAGTCATCTTGGGCCCCATATAGTGTTATCAAAGATTGGAATCATTCTCTACAGTTTGTATGCCCATTCATATGCGGCCTAATCACAAGAAGATTGGTCTTGAAACCTTTAACTGTTTGTTTAACCTTCTTAGTCACTTTCCACAACCCCAAAAGATGCCAAAAATCAACTCCAAAGACAATCACTTCAACAATGTTTCAAAAGAGATGCTTTGCAGTGACAAAGAGATGACTTGGAAGTTACAACAACACCATGCAATGGAAATGTGTTAGAAATTAGCATCTTAGGATACTAATCACTATAAATAAAATGAGAATCATACAAGCATAGATTTAACACATTACACAACATATACATTGGGAAAACCTTTTTGGATAAAAAACCTCATAAAGCATCATTTCATTATAAAACACTTACAAAATAGTCTATTAAAACATAGATCGACCTAGAGAACACTTTTGTAATGTCCCCTTCTCGCTCCTAAGCAGTGTAGAGACTCAATTAGCCTATTCCAGAGTTCCCGTAAGCTAGTTGATGTGGTTAGGGGACTTTGTTGCCAACATTGATGTCCAGTTTTGGGTTTTTCGAAGGGGTTTCTATTTATAGCAGTGGCCGGTCTCGATGTTGCCAT
Organism: Sequoia sempervirens; assembly: GCA_007258455.2. Lineage (NCBI taxonomy): Eukaryota > Viridiplantae > Streptophyta > Pinopsida > Cupressales > Cupressaceae > Sequoia > Sequoia sempervirens. Next base: position 15,909 of record VDFB02149875.1, read on the forward strand.
CTTCAATTGGTCACAGTTTCCTCACTGGTCTTCAATTTTGCTCAATTTCGGGCATTTAGCATGCACTTACTATTTATAGCAGTGCTATTTTTAATAAGTCACCTTTGGGGGAAGTTGGTCCCAGGTCAGTGTTCTTGCAGCAACATTATTATCCAGTTTTCAGTTGGAGAGCCTAAGGTTGCAATTTAATATTTGCTTGTTCGACCACTTAAGTGATTTTATAAAGTTAAATTATAAACTTTATTTAAGGGGAAAAGTGGTCATTGAAATGTACCAAGGCGCCTAATGTAACAACTCAAAGTTGTTTTTAAAAGCTTTTAATATTTTAAAGACTCCCATAGTGTGGACGCCAAAAGGAGGAGATAAAATATTTTAAATGTTAAAATATTTCTTATGGGACATGGCGTTGGTTTTATGTTGAAAATTAAGAGTTTTTTGGAGTCCATTCGCCCTAAGTCTATATTATGAAGTTTGGCTCTCATTTTATTCATCCAGACATTGACGACATACTGAAATGCTATTGGATTGTCTTTTGGTTCCCTGGGCTGTGTTGTGAGGACGAAAACCCTCCATCGTATTGGCTGGTTTCAGTGGTGAAATATCCACCCTAATCAAATATTGGTGTTGGTTAACAGTTGAAATCAAAAGGGCTTCAAGAGTTTGATTATTTGTGAAGAAATGATGATCTTTCAGTATTTTTAGTGGTTTTGGTGTGCTTTCATCTGCTTTCAGTTTTGGTGTGCGTTTGAAGGTTTTGGAGTGATTTATTTTGGTTTCTGGGTGATTTTCAAAAGGGACCTGAACCTGGTTTTTCAATCATATCTCTCTGAGGGTTGGGAGTTTGCAAATGGGTAATTTCTCAATGGAAGCCTCTCTCAAGGGCGCCCCCTTTGAGTTTTATTTCGTATTTTTTGATGAAGAATACAATTTTTAAAGCTACGTCTACCCAGCTCAGCCAGCGCCCTCTTCAGGAATCTTCTTGTATTGATTCGGTCTTGAGGAAGGGGTTTCTTCTGTCAAAGGTGCTTGTGTAGGGAGACGTCTTTCTGGTATTGGCAGCAAGTTTCATTCTTTCATCTTAGTGCTGGTCATTTCCCTTGAAGGAGCCATGATATGTTGACATGAAGCTGCAAACAGGTCTGAACTTGTGATGTTATTTTCTGCTATTTGACTTTGTAAAATCAGAACTTATGATGTTGAAAATCTGAATATTTATGAAGGCAAAAGAGTCAAAGACTTCTTTTCTATGCAAGTTTTCTTGTTATTTCCCTTGCAATCTTTATGTACATCATTGCATGCTTCAAACTCAATGGCATATGAAAAAACTACAAACAAACAACTCAGAAAACCTTGAAACAGCAGCTGGAAAAAACAAAAAAAACAGGGGTGCTATCTTACAACGTCTCCTTACTTCCACATGGCCAATAATACCTCATATGCATAGTGATAGAATTCACTATAAATCTCCAAAATCATACACAACTCTCAATAAAAAGAACCTACTTATATAGAAGAGACTGGGTGGAAAAATATTTGAAGAGGTATTAGTCACACCTATTCAAAACAACCATTTGTATAAAATCAATAATCTAATAATTAAGTTACTGGTTCTAGTATGGGTATCAAGTATGGCAGTATGGCAAAAAACTCCTTGGATGAATACAAGTTCGGCTATAATATTTAAATAACTCATATAAAAATAGCGATACTCATAATTGCCAATAAAAAAAATATTTAAATAGCTCATATTCATAATTTGCAAAAATGAAAATACTCATAAATTCATAATTCAATGATTTGTCAAATCAAAATGTCAATACACAATGAAAATTACATTCAATACTTAATAGTCTTCATATTGCTCTTCATCAAAAACATCAAAGTCAACATTTGGTTCAATTTCATTTGAACCACAATCAATTGGATTACCACTCCCACTAGTTGTGTCACATGCAGAAGTTGCCTCATCTATAGAGACTTCAACAAGCTATGCAATTGTAGCATCTAGGTTGGCACACTCAAGAATTTCATCCCGATTCTTTGTCACCCCTTCATTGTATTCAGGTGTCTTATGTGACAAGAGACAAAGGTTGAAGTGTACAAAGACCAAATCCTCAACTTCTTTTACACTCAAACAATTGCACTTAACCAAGTGGATGAAGGAGTATGAACTCCAATTTCACTTAACTGAAGAAGAACTCGCAACCTATTGAATTTGCATACAACATTTAGTATTTAATTTTATAAACACAAAACATAAATTATAAATATATTATTATAATATATAGAATATAGCAATGAATTTGAAATGAGAAAATTAAAAGATACATACTTGACAGAGAACTTTAATTGCAAGAGGTTGCAACTAAATAGAGCCTTGGCCATGTATGTACCATCATTCATGAGCATCTTTCCTATACATGTCTTGAAGAGTGCAAACATCATGATTTCTTGAAGATATGAAGCGGCCAAAGTCACTCAAGACAACACTTTTGATATCTACAACTAGAAAAATTCTTCTAAATGCAATTTTGTAGCCAATAGCAACCTCTTCATCCCTATATGATGGCACCCTCCTTAGCAAGGAAAGAATCTTTGGGGACAAAGCAAATGCTAAGAGATGTAAAGGCATGGTCATCTTGTTCCAGTGGTCAACAATGATCTTTGCACACTTTTGAAAAATGTTTCCATTAGGTCATGTTCCTTGGCTTCTATTATGGTTCTTATTTTTTCAACCATGGAGTCCATGCCATCATAAATTTCACCTAAACATGAGCGATTTGTATCATTATACCTAATCATGCTAACAATGAGCTCAATGAAACTCAAAACATATTCCACATGAGCCCACCACTGATCATCTAGGATCAAAGCTTTGACTTTTTCAACTCTCTATACTTGATTGTCTCCATACATTCCAAAGATTGTTGATGACCATAGCACTCAATGCATCTCACACCTTCACAAGTCGTCTTAAAACAAATTGTGAGATGCAAATCAAGTTTCAACAACCTAACATGGTGTAAAAAACTACAAGTCACATATCAACAATTAGAATTAAAAATTCAAAAAAATATTAAAAAAATTTAAATTACCTTCAACAACTCCATCTTGGAGAAGGTCTTGAAGATGCCTTGTGACATATGATGATTAGTCATAAACATTTGAATCTACTCAACCTTCATGTAGATTTGTTTGACCCATTCAATTTATATGTCAATCTTTTACAATATCAAATTGAG
>VDFB02149878.1:0-22266 GCA_007258455.2 Sequoia sempervirens
TTTTCATCCTATCTAATTAGGTAATGGAAGTCATTTGATTAAATTGCTTATGTCCTCTCATTTAATTAAATAATCTTAATTATTCAATTAAATGTCATTTGCCCCTCTTTCACTAAATAAATTAATTATTTAATGAGAATCCTAATTCACTCAACTTGCACAACTAAAACTTTATTTTAATTAACTATTGGCTATTTTCCCTCACCCTCCCACTTGCAAGGGAATATTCCCTTGAAATTTTCCTCCATTTTAACTCAAAAATAGAATATTCTTCCTAACAAACTTTTTAACAAACTTCCTAATTTTTAGGAAATGTGCTTCTTTTAATCAATGATAGCTAGTGATTAACTCTTTGATCCATGTAAACTTTCATTCTCATCCATTGATGATAATCCTTGATCCATTCCTTCACCTTTCATGGCTTCTCATCCATTTATTGACCAAATCAATCCTAGCCATTGATTTACTATTTTCTCCCAAGAATACTCATTTAGGAGAGTAATGGATCCACAATAATTTGAGAAAAGTTATGATGTTGAAATGCATCCATACTTTCATACATTAGCATTCATTTGATTATTTTCATCCATTGTGGTTCAAATATCCATTATCACTCATCAATCAATCCAATCAAGCTTGTTTCAATCTAAGGGATTAGGAAAGGGCTGACATTCCACATCAATGCAACACCAATCCCCCAATGGGATGAGGTTTGAGGTATTAGAATAGGTTTTCATTATTTATTTCTTCTTGTTTATGTTTAATGGATTCCTTATTTAATAGTTTTCAAAATTTTCATTGGGATTATAGCTTCACTAGTTAAGTATTGGTTAGAATCTATTAGATTTAGTGTATTTAGCTTATGTTATAAATTCAAAGAAAACTTTAATATGATTACTGTAATGACATAAATTGTACTCCCTTCTTGGAGATGGTATAATTTCTCATTAAATATGGACCTAATTTAGTACCCAAGTTTCATTCATGACCCTTTAAATCATCATTAATAGGCCCATAATACCCTTTATTTCAGATCTCAAGGCTTCTTTAAACTAAAATCCTGACAAAATTAACAAAACCATTAAATTTTATAACAATCCATCATTGTCCCACCCTGAAAAACTAGGGTGGGACTCATACACCACCTTGGCCATATGAGTTCCCCTTCGTGAGACCCATATGCCACAAGTGGTGTATGAGTCTCGTGTGGCTACTTTTTAGGGGTTGAGCAGGAAATTCAAGTTATAATTCAAAATTTTGGTTGTTGTTGGCTTTTGAGATCTAATAAATGATAAATTAGGCGTAATTCCTATATAAACAAGTTCTCAAGTCATTATTTTCGTCTAGAAAAAATAAATTTCAAGGTCTAAGCATTCACAAGAATTCAAGGATACTTTCAAAAGAGCATTAAAGTTTTCAAGAACAAGCAAGGTTGAAGTCTTGGAGCCGCATAATTATGTTTTTTTAGGTCTTCAAGCTCACTTTCATTCAATATCTAGCATTGTCAAGGATTGATGATGGTTTCCTATGGTGAATCATGATGGATTCTAGGTTGGGGAGATGCAACTAGCCATTGAACCAAGCCTAATGTCTTGTTTCCTAAGTGATTCCATCCTCCAATATCACTCTAATTTTAGCCTAAGGAGGGTGCATTTCTTATTATGGCTTATTAATGTGATTAGAAATATCCCAAAGTGGGTCATTCATCTTCATGCTTCATTCATGCATCTCATTCTAGCACATTAGAATAGGGTTGGGTTGCATTTTAGATTTACTAATTTTAGATGCACTTAAGATTAGGGTTTGCATACACATTTAATTTGAAGATACATTGTTTTTGTCAAGGTTTAATTATTGAACTAGGGGTTTAACCAAGGAAAACCTCCATATGCAAATCAACTCTATATTTTGTTTTACAGGTCTTTTTATAGGTTTAGATCTAGAAATCAGATTGAAGGGAAATATTAGATATTGTAGAGAAAATATGGACTTTGAATTACCAAAAAAGTAGGACAGTATTGATATGCTAGAAGTTGCGTATGAGTCCCAGTATAAACAATTTTCTAGATTTATGAAGATCTTGAGTCAACACTGCCATATTCCTATTTTAGTTTAGAAACCCTATACTAGGACTGATACACCCAGCTTGGCGCATGATTCCTAGTGTGACCTAAAGTCTACAATTTTAGAGTTTTAAATCTTATTTTGAGTGCATTCTAGTTTCTAGGTGCACTTCTTTGATTTCTCAATTCATTGTTCTAATTTATACTCATTTTTATGTCATCCATTTAAGTCTTGCATATCATTAGGTTTGATTATTAGGTATTTCATATTGCATTGTCTTTCCAAGCCCTAGCTTGGTGGTGAACCCCTCTTTAGTGTCTAATAATACCCTAGGACACCTATTGCAAGATCTCTTTCCCCTTTACATCACTAGATTGAGATCTCTAGGGTTTCCTTGAATGAAACAAGTGTGAAATAGGAACCCTATCCTTGTGCTCCATCTCCTAAAATGTGGGGAACCCTATTTCCATTGTTACATTTTGGTGAACCTATATTTACAAAATTCTATTTCTGATTCAGAGTGTATTATAATCCTACATCTAGATTTCATTAACTTTGCATTAGGTTTTATATCAGTTAATTGGCATTCTAGGGTTTCAAAATCTTGCATTAGTGAAAGTGCATATAGGTTACAGTTTTGTATCTTGCATCATTTAATTTCATCTAAAATCTACATTTGCACTTAGTCTACACATCATTCAAACCAGAAAACATAAATTTCACTTAGATTTTTCTAAAATTTGTGTAAAAACCCTAATTTGGGACTCATATGCCCCTCTAGGAGATTTAGTCCTTATACAGATGGTATTTCCTAATTTCTAGGTATTTTGTGCTAACTGTTATTCAGTGTTAAAACCCTTGAAAAACCTTGATTAGGACTCATACGCGCCTTTGGGAAATTTAGTCTCGTTTCATATTTTAGACTACATTTTCTAGCATTAAATTCTCTATTTTGGTGTTTTTGTTTGCTAATGTTAGTTATCTGATTCATTTTGCAAAGTTTTTGTTACATTCATTTCATTATATCTAGCTTAGTTTACATTTATTTAAATTATGGATAGAATTAGATTACTATACTTTTCATTTTTAGTAGTAGTTCATAGTTCAATTAGATTAGATTACATTTAGCATTCATTAGAAAAAAAAACCAAAAACACCTATACACTGATGAACCACTTGGAGAAAGAATAGTTATTTGAATATGTCAAATCTCTTTTTCCAAGTTAACCTAAACCTCAATCCTTTTAGTAGTGATGAATTTGACATGTTAGATGAATCCCTTGAGGATTTCATCTCAAAAGGTTCATCCACTAAGGCTTGTTATGACAAACTGAAACCAAGATCTAAGTTAACATGATTCAACCTCAAGTCATCCTTTACCCACCTTCACACAAACCTCAAACTAAAAACAAACCTATTTTCATCCTTGAACCACCTAAGAATTTTTTTTTGTAGCAATCAAATTACAATTCAATTACGCATACATATAACACTAGAAATAATCCACAACCAATCCAAACAACCTTGACATCCTTACCTTTTCCTAACTTTGTCTTCCCTAGTTCCCCTCATTTTCCTTCAAATAGTGGAAAGGAGTATGATCTTGTTGAACAACTTAAGAATACTCCTAGAAAATTATCCTTGTGGGAACTAATTCATAATTCACTTAATTATCACACTATGCTTCAAACAACCTTCAAAAAGTTGTAGTTTCCTCTAGTCCAAATGCAAATGATGTGGCAGCTATAATTCAAGGAATGAATATAGTTAACATAGAAATTACTTTTCATCAACATGAGCTTCCTCCTTTGGAAATGAGAAAGAAAAATGATGCATTCATGATAATAGCCACCTATGATGGGTGGGGACTAAAAAGAACCCTTGTTGACAATTGGATCTACCCTTAATGTGTGTCTAGTGTGACTCTTTGGAAAAACTAGGCATAGATAAATCAAGAATTCAACCTAATTCCTTTTTTATCCAAGGATTTGATAATGTAGGAAAGCAACCGCTTGGTGTGATCACTTTTCCTATTACTATAGGAAAGATGACCTTACAAATTCCTATTCATTTCATGCTTGATAATCATTCATACAATCTCCTTTTAGGGAAACCTTGGATCTGTTAAATGCATGTCGTGCCTTCAACTCTTCATCGCATAATGAAGTACATCTATAAAAACAGTGTACCAAGTTGAAATAGACCTCGAGCCTATAGGTTTATTAGAAGTTGAAAAAGGAATAGCAAGTCCTCTAAACACATTGATTCCAACATCGAACATAGAACCTATGGAAGAAGGAAAAAAAGAGATGGAAAACGTGTTGAAGTTTTTGGAAGATTATTGGAGTTCCTTAGAGTTCACACCTTTGTTTATGGGAGAATACACAATTGCAACAAAAGAAACCAAAAGAAAAACAAACAATGTTAATGTCAATGCAGAATTTGGAAGAAAACTCACAAGTATCTACCTTGAAGATGACACAAGCTATAAAATAAACTTTGATGAGATAGACTATCAACAACCACAAAACTTGAAAGAAATGGAGAGACTTTATGGAAAAGGTTACAAGTTCATGAAACAACTTGGTTATAGTAGAAGAGGATGTGGAAAGAAAGAAAAAGGAATCCATGTTCCTATAGAGCCTAACACATAGGAAGCATAAAGTGGCTTGGGGTATTGTCCTTCTAAGATAACACAAGCAATGAAAAGACCCTCGCTAAACATCAGCACCATCATGTGTAATCCTAAAAAAAATATCACCTTGAAGCATCTAGAATTTATTGACACAACTTTTAAAGCATCATTGGAGTTCCTCGAAGATTATGAAGCCTTGAAATACATGTTAGGAGTTTATGATAAGTCATTTACTCCTACAAATAAAAGGGATATGTGTGCTATGATTAGTCCCAAGAAAAAAGATAAAAGAAAGGAAAGTAATGAGATTGATAAGGACAACAAAGAACACAATACTGAATTCTCAAAAAAAAAGGAACTTCCTTTAGGTGTTACCATTGACATGTACTGATGGATATTAAAAATGAAAAAAAAGTGATTAATATAGGAAATTTCCTTGACGAAGATGAACAAGAAGACTATGTAGCTTTACTTCAGGACTTTCCCGAACTTTTTGCTTGGACTTATTTGGATATACCAAGAATTGATTCTAAGATAGTAACACACAACATAGTCCTTGCCGAGAATGCTAAAATAGTTAGAAAAAAGATACGAAAGATGAATCCTAAGATATCCTTGCTAGTCAAGGCCGAGATTGAGAAAATCCTCGAAGCTAGCTTTATATGTCCTATAGATTATTCTTATTGGATCTCAAACATTATCATAGTCACAAAACCTGAAAATCATATTAGGATGTGTATAGAATTTCATGATTTGAATAAAACATCTTTAAAATATGAATTTTCCCTCCCTAATACCAACATGATATTGGACTTGACTACAAGGCATGCTTTTTTGTCATTCATGGATGGATTTTATGGATACAATCAAATTTTTATCATCCCTCAGAATCAATACAAACCAACATTCACCACAGCTTGGGGAAAATTTTGTTGGGTAATATTTTCCTTTGGATTAAAGAATGTAGGGGAAACATATCAACAATTTATGACATTGATATTTCATTACATACATAAGATTTTGGAAGACTATGTTGATTAAATTCTAGCCAAATCTTTAACTCGATGAGAAAATGTGAATATTATTCGAAAGATCTTTGAGTGAATGTGAAAATATAACATGAGATTGAATTTGAAAAAGTGTGTCTTTGGAATAGATAGTGGAATTTTTTTAGGTTTTATTATATCTCATAGAGGCATGGAGGTGGACACGAAGAAAATTGATGTTGTAGTTAACATGTCACCTCATAGAAATATTTATCAATTGTGTACTTTACAAGGAAGAATTCAGGCTATCCATCATTTTTTCCCATCCCTAACGGATCGAACATTACCCTTTACACATCTTCTTAAGAAAGAGGTTCAGTTTAATTGGAATGAGGATTGTAAGTAGGATTTTGGGAGTTTGAAATACTATATGGATACTCTCACAAAAATTTTGGCTCTTTGGCCCATGCTCTCATAACATTGTTGGCTCAACAAGATGAAAGTGGTAAAGAACATCCTATCTATTACATTATCCAAACTCTAATCAATTACAAGACACAATATACAATGATAGAGAACCAATGTTTATCCCTTGTATTCTCTAATAGTAAATTGAGACATTACTTACTGAATGTTGAAATACATATGATGATGAAATTTGATCCTTTGGAACATCTTTTTACAAAAATAGATTTATCCAGACTCTTAGCTAAGTGGGTTATGTTGTTGACTGATTTTGACCTTAAGTTTTTTTCACAAAAAGTAATTAAAGGACAAGCCTTGACCGACCAATTAGTTGATCCTCCCTCTCCCCTTGTGTTACCTAATAATGATTCATTCCTTAACAATAATGTGTTGATGATAGAAACTGGAACACGGGAGTTATATTTTGATGGCTCTAAGTGTAGATCAGGCTCCGATGTAGGGGTTATAATAATCCTACCTGTAGGTAAGCCTATTCCCCTATCATATCACTTAAATTTCATATGCACAAACAACACAACGAAGTATGAAGCAATAATTTCTAGATTACATGTCGCTTTGACTCTGGGAGCTTGAAATGTTAAAATATTTGCCAATTCACAATTAGTTATTAAACAAATAAATTGAACATATCAACCAAAACATGGAAAATTATCAAAATATAAGGATCTCACAATGAATCTATTAGAAAGCTTTGATTCATTCACCATTGATAACATCCCATGAAAAGATAATTGACATGTTGATGAAATGGCGGGTACAACTTCTTTGATAACCCCTTAGGATCCTTCAAAAGATTTCACATTTATTGTAGACACAATTTTATGAAACCATCAATAGGATCTAAACTATAAGAAGTGTTATTAACCACCATGGAAATATCTAGTGAATACTATGCATCGATATTTAATTATTTAAAAAAAATACCTTTCCTAATCCAACAACTAAGAATAGTTGATCTCACCTTCGAAAGCCTGTGTCTGAATATATAATTCTTGCTGACATGTTGTACCTGAGATCCTTTGATGGTGAACCATGGGAAAATGATGTTTGGGAAAAGGGACAGACAATACAAGTAAGGAATCCCTAATCCTGGATTTTCCTCTATAAGGGGATGCTTCATTCAAGGTAACCTAGGTTTCAAAAGTGGATTGACTTTCAACACAAAGGTGAGTCAATTCTCAACAAGGGAGACCTAGGAAGATTCCTTAGGATTTTGAAGGGTTCACCACCAAGGAAAAGATTTGAAAAAGACAACTTGATGTTCAACTCACAAAACCTAGTAATTGAAGCTAAATAATGAGTACAAATGACAAAATTAAGTAACAAAAAGTTAGGATGTATGCACCCGGGAAGTCTAGAAATGTTACAAGGATTCTAGAAATGAAAAAATGTTGTCAAAATATTTCAGGGAGGACTAAGACACCCATACTATCTTCTTAGTCCTATGGCTATTTTTTGGGGAAAAAATAGAATCTTCGTATGTCAGAACTGGATCTAAAGGAATCTCTGAAAAATATGTCTGGGGGGACTAATATTCCCTTACTATCTTCTTAGTCCTGATTTAAAATTCAAAAAATTTGGAATGTGACTGAGAGGCTCAATGTCTACAACTTCTTCTTCTCAGATCCTGGGTCTTGAAACTTCCAAATTTGGCCTATAGGTGACTTTCTATGAAGATGACATGATGCTTGAATCTTGATGATGACTCCAAGTGCTTGATGAATTGCTCTTCAATGCTCTTGTGAAATCAATTATGCTATTAAGAATTCTCTCATAGAAGTCTTAGGGATGTTAGGATGAGTGAAAGAACATTGTATTTATACTTATCCATGCTTAATATCCCGAAATTACACAACACCAAGCCTACATATGAATTCACTAAGTAAAGGAGGCTAAATCCCACCAAGATTTGAGTTAAATCCTGAAAATAACTTAAGGGGGACTAAGACACCCTAGGTGGCTTCTTAGTCCTAAGGCTTGAAAATCAGGGCACTAACTCCAAAAAAGGGCCTTTTAAGATGCTTTTGAAAATAGGGTCCCAAGACCTTTGGAGGAAAAAGATGGCCTAGGTGGCATTTTAGTCCTAGTCCAAAAAGCAAGGACACGTGCAACCAAAATCAATAAATTATCATTTATCCTTTGATGTTTTTCGGGATTAGCCATAAAAAGATATAATTTATTAGGATTGTGGATGAAAAATAAGACCAATTATGACATAAATAGAGATAAATAAAGCAAGGCAGGCCCAAACTAGTGTGAAAATGCAATGGCATGAATTTTCCTACACTACATTTAACCCCAACTTTAGTGAGAGGATGAACTTGCTTCAAACTCACACTAAAGTAGCCAACCATGCAATCAAGAGGGGTTCAAATGTATGGATTCTAGTAAGATAGGATGAAAATAATCAAGAGGGTGGCCAAGCCCCCAAGATCAAGATCCTATGAAAAACCAACATAGGCACAAAGGAAAACACTTGTGCATGATATATGAATCCATAACCAGATCACCAACATATACCATCAAAGATAGAGAAAGGATAAAGGAAAAATAAAAATGAAATGGATCAAGATTCGACTAGTCATCCAATGCATTATGGATCGGGTCTAGGTTGTTTGTACAAAAAAGGTTTACAAGTGGAATTCATTTTTTGTGCTATGCAAATAAAATGCATGCTCACAAGAGCTAGTGAAGTTAGTCATCCACTATGTGAGCCCCAAGAAATCAATATCAAATTCATACCCGCATGACTATAATAAGGACAAACATAAAATGCACGCTCACAATGGCTAGTGAAGCTAGTTGTCCACTAGGTGAGTCCCAAGGAACCATATCAAAGCCATACCTCCATAACTTTAATAAGGCACAAAAAAGAAATACAATAAGAAAGAGGGATATTTGAAGGGATTTTTCTTAGTTTGTACAAGGTGTCATCTTAGGGAACATTGTGCTTAACATCTCCAAGAGAGGAAAAATGCAAGGTCTCATCATAGGGAACATTGTACTTAATGTTTCCAAGAGAGGACAAGTCAAAGAAATATTACACTCTCGAAGGAAATCTAACCCAATGACACCACCAAGAAAGGAACGCATCACAAGAAGAAAAAATATCACACAATGAAACATGAGTGTGAATGTAAGCCCCCACTTTAAAGTGGTTTCTAACATCATTACTGTGAGCAATTGCTTTAAATTAGAATAATACTGTTATCAATCAGATATGCAACCTTTGTCAAATTTGCAAAAATCAGACTATCTGTTGAAACATGGAAACTCTTTTCAGATGTGGGAGATCTATGCAAAAATAAAATCTCCAGAGTGAGTTGGTTCTCCGAAAGATGAATCCTATTCTAAGTTATTTTCAGGTAAAGAGTTAGAAGGATGAACTGGAGTTAAAACTTAAGATTGAAATCCTAACACTTAAACTATTTTTCCAACTTCAAGAAGATTCTGATAATAACTCACTCTCACCACCTCTTTAAAACTTGATTCTCACAATCTCACAACACATATAATCCAAAAGTGATTTGTGCAAAGGTTTGAAATAAACACAAGCCACAACTTGAATTAGCATGCAACTCCTGCAAATCACCTAACAACAATAAGACAAACAAAGGATTCAATAGATTTGAATCACAATACACATAAAATTACTATTGTAAATCATAAATAAGAACTAAGCAAGTAAAACTCTATTGTTTTATTGAGTGAAGGAGTGAAAACTCTCAAAAACTGAGTACAAAGAAGTTTAGAAGCTCAAAAATATGTCAGAGCAAGAAAACTAGAATCTGAACTGAGAAGAAGAAGAAAACTAAGTTTTCTTCAAGATGAATCCCTTTAAAAACCCTAATTCGAGCTCACCAAGAAAGCTCAAGGAAAAGGTATCAAAACTATCTCAAAAGTTTGCACAAAAGCAGAAAAAACTCACTTTTTCCATGTTCACACTGTCCAACCTCTAAAAATATACTAAATCTTCTTTTAAAGCAAATAAAACAACTTATCCATCCAGCAGGCATCTCAAATCCGACCAATACAGTACCTCTCAAAAATGTACTAAAAATAGCAAAGAATAAAGAAATTTATAAAAACATCGCTTTAATCCTGCTTTACATGATATGCAGATTTTCATAATTTAACTAATTTTTGCAACTAAAGATTCAAAAAATCTTTTGCAAAAATACAACTTGTCTCTCCATTTACAATATTGATTTTCTTAAAAAATCATAAAACATATAATGAATATCTCTTATCATATCCCCTAATTGATTTCTCCAAAATCAATCTAAAAACAAGATCCTAAGTCATAAGTGCAATGATTTTACAACTTTTATTGATTTCTCACAAAATCAATCAAATATATCTATCACTATCCACTCCTTACCAAGACACCATTAATCACAAATTTCTAAAGTTCATAGCCCCCTTACATTGCCAAAAAATTATGAAAGAAACCTAAGGACTTAGGAAAATAGCACCACCATTTTTACAAGGCTCGACCTAGGCATTGAATAAGACATAAAATAATAAGCCTAAAGATTATAATCCTAAATGAAAATCCCATTTTTGAATTAGGGCATGAAGGTGGACAAAAAAGAAAGCAAAACCCTAAATTTGGGTCATTTTCATTTGGTGACTTTTGGGGAAATTGCTCTGCAAGCAGCGCCACCAAGTATGGGCTACGGTTTTAGCTAGAAACCTCCATTTGAGCTCGCCTTCCTTTGATTCTCCATCAAGTTAGATTTCTGCCACTCATGATAAGGTTGACTTTTATTTTTATTTGATTTCTTGGCTCCTCTAGACGGTAAAATGAAGGCCTCACAGGCCGCGACCATGAGATAACTATTTGATGCCCTTATTTCATTTTTTGTGCTGGCTTTTGATATCTTTATGTTCCTTCACCCACTGGTCGACATGCACGAGCTGAATTGAGTGCTTTGTTTGGATTTTGAAAGCTTTGTAGAGCTCTAGCCGTGGCTTATATGTTCTCCTACAAGAATTAAGTGGTAAGCTCTTGTTATTCTATTTTCTTTTTATTCCTCAAAAAGCTTACTAAAGCTTGAAAATATGACAAGCCGCGGCTTCTTATTCTCTTTACTAGTCATTTGGAAACTCTGTAGCTTGACCCATCAAAGTATTTCACATCTTTGTATTCTGAAACACAAACCTGATATGGCCATTTTTTGTTTTGAAGAAAACACACCTATGTTGTAATTTTCTGTTAGGAACCAATGTGATTCATAGTGACATGGAGAAAACTGAGTTCTCAGACAAAACCCCATATGGATATTCTACATCTTAGAAAAAATTTGTTTACCTCCTCTGGAGCTCGCTTGACCCACTATGACTGTTGCTTTCCTTTGAAATCTCTGTGGTTTCCTTATAAAACCCTTCATGGGTAAACTAAAAATTGTAGAAGCTATATTTTAATTTAAGACCCCAATGTGGGTATTCTAAAAATATAAGTAAAAATCTATATTTGGTCATGGACTCAAATTTTGGGCTTGACCCACCATGGCATTTGTTACATTGAGAAATTCCTCAGTTTTTCATCATATGGGCATTTTATATCTTGAAGAAACCTATACATATTTTGACTGAAAACCTCATATGTGTATTCATTTTGAGAGCTAAAAGCTCAAAATTATGCATTGCATTTAATTTGAGATCTCCATATACTTGTATTCATTTGAAAATATTTCGTGTTTCTTTTGTTTGCAATTTTGGGTGCCATTATCATGTTGTTTCACACCCTCCTTACACACAAAAATATCTTTGATTTACAACTATAGATTGGTCTCTTATTCACTTAGTCACACTCTTCAGGAGTGCACTCCAAACCCTCACTCAAACCATGTTCTTTGATATATTCTGCTCGTTTTAAAAAATACTTTTATATATTTAAATCCTTGAAAACCTGTTCACATTTTTCTATCTGATAATTGTAATTCCTTGAAATATACTTGAATGATTGAATGAATCTCCCATTTTGATTGTCTCCTTTACTCGAAGCAACAATGCACTCTCAGCCAAAATGGGGCCAACTGTTTTATTGAATTATTCACCTTCCTTTATCAAATATAGAAGTTACTGAATTGATCTTGTCACCTTATTTTGATGAAAATCTAAAACTCCTTCACATGTCTCCTTGCTTGAATTCCCCTTAAAAGTACGCTCTTCCATTTGGCACTCTTCATGCATTTTTATGCTTCATTATTTAAAACTGCTTTATGCCTTTCTCTCTTCTGAAATAAAAATTTGTAACATTTCTCTTCATTGAGGCATTAGGTATGCCTGTTCACTATCATTGTCATGAGCATGAACACTGTTGAACTTTGCATAATATTATGAACATGATAAACAAATAATACCATGGCAGAAGAATATAACCATATAGCAGTGTTTGAGATGAATATACTCAGTTGAATTGATTGAGCTGATTAAACCTACTATTCGCCTATAGCTTTCAGAAACATATTTGACTGTTATGAGTGAACAGTCGGCTTAATAATGAGATGAATTGTTGGTTTTTTCAAGAGTATTTTTTTTTGGAGAAATATGATGATAAATTTTGAAGCCTATACTTTGGAATAGTTGGGAAGGCAAGTTTGCCCTTGGAGTTTTATTTCACATGTTGATTCTTGGAAGGATAATTATGATTTTCTATACTTTTACAAGAAATGAAAATGATGCTAGTATAAAAGTGAGGGAGGAGGTGATGCCTTTGGCCCTATTGCAGGTTTTATTTGTTGGCATGATCCCATCTACAAATGGCGGATATGTTTATATTTTATGTGGACTTTTCTTATGTACCTGTATAGTGAGCTATGATGTACTGCATGCTATATATCCATGGCTTGTGTGGATATTCAATTTCATTCTTTATGCTTTTCATTTTGAAAAGAAAATACATTTGTGATGCAATGTTGTATTATCATTTGAAATGTATCACCATTTGAATTCTTGTAATCAAATGAAATGTTGTAAATATGAATCACTTAATGAAACAAATGAAAGAATTCGGTCATGCTTTGTTCTTGAATGCTCAATCCTATACTCCATTTGATTGTGAAACAGTGAAAAGTAATTTCTCAAAACTCAGTTTCCTCATTTCAATGCATAATTGTCACTTATAAAATGATAAATAAGATGCAATCAACACTTAACATATGCATAAATAACAGTATTTTCCACTTTTAAATATAATAGTATTTAGTCAGCTCCACCAATTGAGTTGTAGCAAAAAATTGGTAACATTTTTGCGATTTCCGCTAAATGCTTGCTAGCTAAGCATTAGATTAGTTGCCTCATAAAGCTCCATTGGGCGTAGAGTCAAATCTACCCCTTCATGAAACTTAGAAACTTGAACAGTAACACTCCAAATAGCAACAAAACAAAATGAAACAAAACTGAAAGCAAACTAACAAGCCCTGATGGCCAACAGAACATGCACAACAACGCTTAGGGAAAACAAAACTCCTAAAAAGAAATGTGCGCAATGCACTTATTTTCACTACTACTCTACCTATTTACAAGATATAACTTATCTTAGAGGCAATGCTCGAGGTGGATACCATTAACTGGGATAGACAACACCTCTCCAGTCAACTTAGAAAGTTGGAACACATTGAGTTCCTTGCACTCCGTGATCACATAAGGCCCATCCCAAATAGCATCAAACTTGGAATGTTGTACAGGTCTGCTTTTAAATTCATTCCACTTGAAGACTAGATCTCCAACAATGAAGTCACGTGGTCTTGCTCTTTTTGTCAAAAGAATTTTTCATTTGAGCTTGATGTATCTCAAGCTACCTTAGAGCTTCTTTCCTAGTTTCCTCCAGCTCTACTAGTTGTGCAAATCTCACCTCAAGAGACTGTTCATTCAACAATTCTAGTTCTTTAACATAACTTAAAGTTGGTAACTCAATGGAAACAGGTAACTTAGCTTCTTTTCCATAAGTTATAATAAAGGGCGAATAACCAGTGGCCCTTTTAGGAGTTATTCTGTTAGCCCGAAGGGCTAACTTAAGCTTTTCATGCCATGTCATTTGATTGTCCTCAACAATCTTCTTGATTATTTGAATCATATTCTTGTTTGTAGATTTCACCTGACCATTGCCCTACGGATAATAATTAGAAGATGTGTTCAAATAAATATTATTTCTAACTGACCAATCAAAAATCCTCAAACCAATAAAATCCAAACCATTGTCGGAAATGATTGAATCTAAAATTCCAAATCTCGAGACTAGGTCCTAATAAAAGTTAAGTTTAGAAGTATCGTTTGCTTCTTTCAAAGCAACAACTTCATTCCATTTTGTGAAATAATCTGTTGCAGTAAGTATCCACTTATGACCCGTGCTTGAAGGAAGATTGATAGGACCAATAAAGTCTAAGCCCCACTTAGCAAAGGGTTGCTCCACTTGAATCAGATGCAGAGGAAAAGCTGTAAGCCTCTATTTTCTAGAAAATAAAGCACATTTCTCACATTTTCTGACCCAAGCAATAGCATCTTTGAACAAATCTGGCCAATAATAACCAGCCCGCATAATTTTTAGGGTTGTTGTTCTTGCAACAAAATGACTTTAAAGGGGCCATATCATGAAATTCTGCCAAAGTTTGTCTTAACTGTTGATCAAAGAAATGAATCTTAATAAAACACACCTGCCCTCCTTATAAAGAATGCCATACTCAATAGACAAGTGAATGGCTCGTATCCACACTTTCTTTTTCTCCCCATTCTAAGCCTTTTTTTGGGCATCTTTACCGGGCCGTAATATGCATCATTTGTTAAAATTGTGTAGCAGATGTCGAAATTCAACACCCTAAGTAACATCATTTATTTAAATTGATCCATATTAACTTTTGCGAGCGTCTTCTATTTCAGAAAGCAATCTTTTTCACAAAACTCCTGTTTAATGAGCTGTCTTATATCAACATCAAATTCCATTATCTTGGTTATCCAACCAACACGCTTATCATTAATATATCTTTGTTAAGTAAGAAACTTTATATTGAATGAGAACCAAATAGTTAGTAGAATCTTGTGTTAGCGATCAACATATGCCTAAATTTTTAAGGCTTCCGACAACAAATAAAAAACATTAAAAGAATACTTCACCTCGTAATCATGCAATACTTGGCTAAAAAATGCTACAGGCTGCTCCAAGCCTTTATCGTTTTGCTAGCATAACATAGCTAAAACTATATCTACTCCTCCAAAGGTATGATGAAGTTCTTTTTTCAAATTTTGACACGAGTTGAGAGGCCATACTTTATTCACTCACTTTCTTACCTTTCCTTAGTCCTAACAAAGCATATTCTTTTAAGAATATAAGTGAGAGGGTTGCAACAGCCTGTGAATATTTTGGAGGAACTCTCGTTGTGTCTTTATTCTTCAAGAAAGCTTGGTGTTTCAGGTAGAGTTAAAATTAATTCAGAATTGTAGTAATTCTTTAGGATCATAGTCACCCTTTGTTTTGGAAACACAAGGCCCAGAGTTTTGGCCTTTCATGTACGTAAAAAAATACACTTTGTTGAGAGAGAGACACTTAACTCTCTCAACATCTCTCTAGTGTTTATGTTTCAAAGATCAAGATGTCATTATATTTCTGGAAAAAATAGTAATATCATTCAAGAGAATTGAATACTTACATTATGTCAGAAATATATCCATCGCCATGGAAATTTTCTCCATGATACTCGTCAAACCCCTGCCCATCCCAACCTAGGAATCTAGAAACCATCTAGAGAATTTTCATGGTAAGGAAGTGGGTAATGATCCTTTAATGATGCTTTATTTAAATCTTGAAAATCAACACACAATCTGATTTCCCCACTTTTCTTCCTAACTGGCACTAAATTTGACACCCAAGAGGTGTGTTTGATAGGAAAAATAATACCACTCTCAACTAATTTATTCAGTTCAACCTTCATAAGGTGTTCTAATTTGGGGTTAAAAGGTCTTTGTTTCTTCCTTACTGGTTTTGTGCCAGGCTCTAATTCAATAGTATGTTGGGCTAGTTTTGGGTTAAAACCTCTCAAATCCTTGTACTCCCAAGCAAAAACATCTCTAAATTTCTGACATAATAGAATAAATGCGTGTTGTTCCTCTTTATTACATACCTTTCCCAACTTAAGAGGTTTTCCTTTGAAGATTTCAATGGCTGCATAATGTTCTTCCTTAACGGTCAGGCCACACTTGTCTTTCCGCGCTTGGTCATTTGAGTTAAACAAAGATTCCAAGGTTACCAATCCTTTTGGAAGCTTGTTAGTATTCAAGTACATAATCTGATCATCATACTGCTACTGCCATTTTTGTTGGTTTCCATCTGCAAACTCAGCTTCAACAATTAAAAAATTTACAATTTGCTCATCACTGTCAAAAACCTACCAACTCACATTATTGTCAGGCACGGAAGGTCTAACCACTATTTTTACATATTGACGTGCCTCTACTTTATGAATCTCATTGGGAATATCAACCTGGACTCCTATGGCAGCGAGCCTATCAGCATGCTTATTTTTGTATCTAGGAATAAAAATAGTAGTAAAAACATCAAAATCTTCCATCAAATCCCATACACGATACTTATATCTCTTAAGCAAATCATTCTTGGCAGTATTTAAATTTTTTATTTGATTTACAATTAGTTCTAAATCACCATAAACTTGCAAGCATTTAATACCTCTTTTGTGGGCCGATTTGAGGCCATGCACCAATGCTTCATACTCAATTGTATTATTTGAATAGTTGAAAGAAAATCTGAAAGCTGAATAGTACTTATCTCCTCTGGTGATATCAACATAGCCCCACCTCCAGCACCAATACTGCTTCTCGAACCATTGAAGTAAATCTTCCAAAGCTCATTTTCTATTTCTGTAGACTGTTCCTCCTCTTTACAAAGATTAGGAATATCAAAACCAAGTTCTCAAATCATATAGACTCCTAATCCTATCTCATTTGTGTGCTGAAATAGATCAAGCTCATGATCTTCGGCTACCCATTCATCTAGATTGATTTTTTCTATATGGGTGCTATAGTCTAAGGTCATGGTTTGCTCCTCCAGTGCAGAGGTGGTGTAGAGGTTAGCGTTTATAAGATTTGGTGAATTTGGTTCGATATGGTCTTTGGCAAGAGGCTCAGACTTTATGGTCACTTTCGTACCATACCTTGCTCTAAAGAAGAGATGAGACCAATCTAAAGATAGAAACCCACCCAACTTGGCTGTAAAATCCCTTGAGAGACAAATGGAAAAGTGTGGTGGCAAGTCAATGACATGTATGTCCTGATGAATAGAAAAACTCAGGGATACGTGCAAAGTAAGAGCCAAATTTTTGATAATAACAACAATTTTAACAATAGACCCATCTAATTGAACTACGCCCTTCTGGGGGTTAGGCTCATAAACAAGACCCAACTTATCAACTAAGCTTTTAGGCACAATAGAGCTACTGGCACTAGAGTCCACCATATAGTTATGAACAATTTTATCGCCAATAATAAGACTTAAGTAAAATGGAGGAGGCTTTACCTCTTTACCTCTTTGCTCATTCTTAACCTCTAGATCATTTGCAAGCGCGAATTTTGCAACTCTTTGATTAGCATTGTCAGAAATAGACAACTCAGCTAAAGAATCCTACAGTAAACTTTTCTGCCCTGGGAGGTGCAAAGCATCTAATACCGACATACTGAAAATAACTTTTCTGAGGTGCTCAACAATATTAAATGATGTAGAATTTACCTTCTGCTGGTTTTTAATGACAGCGACATCATTTTTCCTTTGCAAAGGCTGTGAATGTATCTTAGACTGCTCTTTTCCATGTATCTCTTGGCCTCTTTGCAAAATCTGTACTTTAGGCTACACTGCAGCATTAACGTTTGACGAAGGAATGGGTTGGTTTTCTCTTGAAGGTTGTTGCTGTGAATTTCTAGCTTGCTGCCCTAAATCCATAGCTCTCTTTTTCAATCTAGTATTGGCTGAAATGGAAGAATTTTACTGATCTTGACCATTCACGCCACAAAATTTAGAGCTCTTCCAGTTTAGCAAGGTGACTTCCACGTTATCTTGTTGTTCTTGATTCTGATATGCAATATTTTCTGAACCAGCATAGTTATTTTGAACCATTAAAGCCTGATTTCTAATTCCATTAGCGCACATTGACTAGTTATGGGGTTGATTGCATGGATAACACCAATCGCAATCCTGGGAAACACTATTTTGGGGCACAAGTTCCTTTGACAAATCGACTGCATTTGGATTGTATGGTTGGAACGGCTTAGGATTAAAATTCATCCTTTGGGCTTGGTAATCATTTTGAAAGGCAGGCATATTAGGCTATTTTTGTTGATAGGAGGATTGATAAGGCTTATGTTCATGACCTACTTGCTTCTTAATTCTCATAAGATCATTCCCGAAGGTCTTGAGTATACTTTTAATCTCTTGAAATTCTTGGTTTTGGGTTGGAGCAGCAATTTCTTGGGCTGTGTTATGATAACCTATTGCTAGAACAGGCAACACAACAGCTAAGGAAGGTACAACAATAGGGGTCAGTGGCTGTATTTCTAGAAACAAAGGCATAGGAGGTCTAGGGGTTATGTCTCCAGCTTGGATGAGACAATTCTCAGCTCTAATGTCTATGTCATAAGCGTTAGGGAGTGTATGCCCACCCATAGATTGAGTCATGACTGAAACCTTACTATTCAAAGCTTTTAAGTAAAATAGAAAAGCATGTGTTGGTAAAGTTTTTACCATTGCAGGAATCATGTCCCAGGTTCTCTGAAATCGGTAGTTGAAATCAGCCAAGTGCTCATGTGGCACCCTCTGAATGGTGCTCAATTGATCTAACAGAGACAAATTATCAGATTTATCAATAAAATATTGGTATAAGTCATTACCTAATGCATCGCATGTCATGATTGAGTTGGCTGCGAGACCTTTGAACCATTGCAATGCCTTCCCTTTGAGCGACGTAGCCAAGAGCCTTAACATTGCATTTTCTTGCATGATGCTATGAACGAAGCATAAGGTGGCTACATCACGAATATGCTCAACTGGTGTAATGAGGTCCTCCCCGGTGAAGTATGGCAGACTTCTAAGGGCTGCAACTAGGATGTTGTCATGTTGAGCAATTTCTAATGGGTTGCCTCCATTAAAAGGTGTGAATGGGTGTTGCCTTGGCCCTACCATTGGCAGTGCTTGTGATATCAGAACCGGTGCTCCTGGTGATAAAACCAAAGAGCTAAAAACAAGAGGTGTCGACTTCGATCTTGTAGGTTTCTCAAAGAGCCTCCTTGTTGTTCTACCTCTTCTTCATGGTGGAGTAAACTCTCGATATTCGAAAGGTGTAGTACTTCATCTAGTCTATATTTATCTACTCCACAGGCTATACTAGCATGCAAAATCAAGATCAGAGTCACTAGGTATATTGAAATGAGCCTCCAAAAGGCTGAAAATATCTACTACATACACCAAACAACAAATTAAAAACTCTAAAATTTCTCTGAAATGGCTTTCAGAGTCCCACCGGGCGCGCTAAAAATTGTTATCAATCAGATATGCACCCTTTGTCAGATTTACAAAAATTAGACTATCTGTTGAAACATGGAAACTCTTTTCAGATGTAGGTGATCTATGCAAAAAGAGAATCTCTAGAGTGAGCTGGTTCTCTGAAAGATGAATCCTATTCTAAGTGACTTTAAGGTAAAGAGTTAGAAGAATCAACTGGATTTAAAAATTAAGACTGAAATCCGAACACTTAAACTATTTGGCCAACTTCAAGAAGATTCTGACAATAACTCACTCTCACCACCTCTTTAAAACTTGATTCTCACAATCTCACAACACATATAATCCAAAAGTGATTTGTGTAAAGGTTTGAAATAAACACAAGGCACAACCTGAATTATCATGCAACTCCTGCAAATCACCTAACAATAGTAAGACAAGCAAAGGATTCAATAGATTTGAATCACAAGACACATCACATTACTATTGTAAATCATAAACAAGAATTGAGAAAGGAGAAATCTATTATTTTATTGAGTGGAGTGAAAACTCTCAAAATATGAGTACAAAGAAGTTTACAAGCTCAAAAATATGTTAGAGCAAGAAAACTAGAATCCAAATTGAGAAGAAGAAGAAAACTAAGTTTTCTTCAAGATGAATCCCTCCAAAAACCCTAATCCGAGCTCACCAAGAAAGCTCAAGGAAAAGGTATCAAAACTATCTCAAAATTTTGCACAAAAGCAAAAAAAACTCACTTTTTCCATGTCCACACTGTCCAACCTCTAAAAATAGACTAAATCTTCTTTTAAAGCAAATAAAACAACTTATCCATCCAATAGGCATCTCAAATCTGACCAAGACAGTACCTCTCAAAAATCTGCTAAAAATAGCAAAGAATAAAATGATTTATAAAAACATCGCTTTAATCCTGCTTTACATGATATGCAGATTTTCATAATTTGACTAATTTTTGCAACTAAAGATTCAAAAAATATTTTGCAAAAATACAACTTGTCTCTCCATTTACAATATTGATTTTCTTAAAAAATCATAAAACATATAATGAATATCTCTTATCATATCCCTTAATTGATTTCTCCAAAATCAATTTGAAAACAAGATCCTAAGTCATAAGTGCAATGATTTTACAACTTTTATTGATTTCTCACAAAATCAATCAAATATATCTATCACTATCCACTCCTTACCAAGGCACCATTAATCACAAATTTCTAAAGTTCATAGCCCCTTTGCCAAAAATTTATCAAAGAAAACTAAGGACTTAGGCAAATAGCACCACCATTTTTACAAGGCTCGACCTAGGCATTGAATAAGACATAAAAGAATAAGCCTAAATATTATAATCTTAAATGAAAATCCCATTTTTGAATTAGGGCATGAAGGTGGACAAAAACAAAAGCAAAACCCTAAATTTGGGTCATTTTCATTTGGTGACTTTTGGGGAAATTGCTCTGCAAGCAGTGCCACCAAGTATGGGCTAGGGTTTCAGCTTGAAACCTCCATTCGAACTCGCCTTCCTTTTACTCTCCATCAGGTTAGATTTTTTCCACTAATGATAAGGTTGACTGTTATTTTTATTTGATATCATGGCTCCTCTTGATGGTAAAATGAAGGCCTCATAGGCCGCGACCATGAGATAACTATCCGATGCCCTTATTTCATTTTTTGTTCTGGCTTTTGATATCTCTATGTTCCTTCACCCATTGGTCAACATGCACGAGCTGAACTAAGTGCTTTGTTTGGATCTTGTAAGCTCTGTAGAGCTCTAGCCATGGCTTATATGTTCTCCTACAGGCATTAAGTGGTAAACTCTTGTTACTTCCTTTTGTCTTTTTGAAAAATAGAAACTTAAAAGCTTCATATACTCCTGCAAAGATGTCATTTTCATTTATAAATTTAAAGGCCATCCACAGGCCACACCATGTATGAGCTCAAATCTAGATTTATGTAAAGATTTCCATGCATTTTGATTGTGATTTTGCTTCAGGTAACCTCAAATCTGATGGAACTTACATGAGTTTCTTCTAACTGTGAAATGATAGACCATTCAAGAACTAAAAGCTCTTCTCTAGTACATGCCATGAGCATACTTTTCAAGAGCTTTCTGAATACTTTTGGGCTCGACCCAAAATGGTTTTCTACTTCTTTTTTACTTTCAGAAACAAAACTAGACATGGGCATTCGTCGTTTTGAAGAAATAAGACTATCTTTGTTATCTCCTCCTCTAAAGCTCAACTCACCGTGATTTATCTTACTTTATGTTGTTTTCATTAAAACCCTCACATGGGTATCTTAGAAAATTCAAATATCTTGTCTTTAATTCGAAACCCCAATGTGGGTTTTTAGAAAAATGAAGGAAAACATAACCCTGCCTCTTTCTGTAGAAGACCCATGTGAGTATTCCGAATCTTGGAGAAATTTGTGTTATTCCTCAACATGGATACATCATAACATGATTAAAACTAAATAATTGAACTGAAGCCTTCATATAGATATTTTGACTGAGATTGTGCACTTTGATTACATTCTACATTTTAGTAGAGTCCTCTTCCATTTATCTGTATTTGTTT
>VDFB02149879.1:0-21836 GCA_007258455.2 Sequoia sempervirens
TGGGACTCATACACCATGCTGAGTGATTTAGTCCAAGTTTAGGTTTTCTGGGCAGAAACTAGAATCTGGCAGTGACAAGTTCGAAACTTCTGAAATCTGGAAAAAGCATTGTATTGGAACTCATACACCACAAGCAACAAATCAGTCCCACTCTACTTTTTCAAAGGTTCGAGATCTAAATCTATTCTCCTATCTTTGTGCTTCCTTCCAAACTTTGTTTCTGGGTCTAAAATTCTAAATTAGGGCCTATAGGTGACTTTTCGTGATCTTGCAAGTAAGGTGACAACTTGAAAATTTTCCTTAATCTTGCAACTCAATCTTCTAAGAATATTGAAGCTCCAAGACACCTAGATCTAAAATCACACATGTAGAGAGAAAAACCTTTTGATTGTTAGGAAATAGGGGTTTTCCTTGGTCAAACCCCATTTAGGTAATCAAACTGTATGATGAAACAATGATACCTTGAATGATGTCTTGGAGTGTAAATCTACAATCTAACATGAAGTGGCCATGAAGAACATAGATCTTGATCTCGAATTGGATATGAAATAATTTTTGACTTGGATCTTGAATACTACATCACAACACTAGCTCAACAACATGCTTGATCCATTATTCCTTTGACATGATGATGGATCTTGAATTACTGCAACAAATGATGAATAAATCTGCCCTTGAATGCTTTAGAAATGCTCTTGAATGCTCTTGTGAACTCTTGTAAACTCTTGTGAAAGTGCTCTTGATTTCTCATGAAATTCTAGGATTGCTTAGGTTTTGAAATGATGAAATAACCTTGTATTTATACTTGTTTATGCCGAATTTCTTGAAATTACAACACTACAAGCCGACATCAGATCTAGGAAGATAAAATCCCACCAAGAATTAAATTTTAAATGGGTCCTGATTAGAGTGGGACTCATACAACCAAGGTGCCATATGAGTCCCAGTGGCTCAAAACTGGGGCACAAAATCCAAGACAAGTCATGTTTAATGTGAAATTTAAAATCAGGGCCCAAGACCTAGATGGGACTCATATGCCCAAGGTGGCATATGAGTCCCAAACCATTAAATATGGGATACATGACCTAAAACACTAAATTATGATTGTTCATTTGATAAGTGTTGGGATTATCTTCGGAAAAATGTGTTTAATAAGGCTTGTGGATGCAAAATAAGGCCAATTAAAGCATAAATAAGCCCAATCAATTAATAAAACCCTGTATTAGTGTCAAAGTGTTAGGATACACTTTACAACACCCTAAATAAGGCACAATTAAGTCCATTTAGTTTAAAAGGGCCCTAAACTTAATGTGAAGGTGTAAATAAATACACTTTATAACACTAAATTAAGGAAAACTTAGGTCCTTTTAGCTTAGAAGGGCCTTACACCTAATGTGAATATGTGGAACACATTACAACACTAGATCAAGGAAACATTAGGTTCATTTTAATGTTAATCATTCCCAAATTAAGTGCGAAAATGTAAAGGATGACATTTTTCTACACTACATTTAGCCCCCACTTTAGTGAGAGGAGGAACTTGCTTCAAACTCACACTAAAGTAGACACTCAAGAGGGGTCCATGTGTACAAATGTGGATGGTATAAGATAACAAAGATCAAGGGAGTGTTCAAGCCCCCAGGATCCAAGATCCTACATCAAACCAACACAAGCACAAAAGGACACACACAAGGTGTATGATATACAAAAAAACAAGATACACAGACATGCAATGTCACAGACATAAAGACAAAATAAAAATACAGAAAAGGTGGATCAAGCTTTGACCATTTGTACACATGTTGTGGATAAGATCTAAGCTAGTTTTTCTAAAATACATGCTCACTCTGAGGCAACAAAACTTCAGGCTGTCTGTTGGGTGAGTATCCAAAAAGGGTGGCTTACAAGTGGAACACATTGTCCACCATGAAAACCAAATGAATCCTGACAAGGGCTAGTAGAACCTCTAGCCATCCACTAGGTGAGCCCCTAGAGAGACACATATGCATGTGGTCGTATGCTCTCACACAAACAAACAAGTGGCTATGGGAAAGTCATGCCTAAGTTCATCTCCCATACATACAACCATACCAAAGCTATACCTCCTGATAACTTTGATGAGGCACCTCACAACAATGAAATATGAGTTTCATGAGGCAAGGAAAGCTTTGTATGCTTGAAACTCATAAACAAACTGTTGGTTCCCAAATTTGCAATCAACTTGAATCCTAAAGGGGTTCTAGGCCTAATGGTCAAATTCAAGGAGTGATTTGACCAACGAACATGAGATTGAATTTAAACCCTTTCTCCCCTACACTTTGGGATTTGTGAAACCTGGGAGGGTGATCCCAACAACGCACTTGTAGATACTTGTGTTCCAAAACATCCAAAACACTGTAAACAGATAATTCTCCTTTAAAATTTTAACAAACACAATACCCTAAAGAGTTGGTTGACTTTCACGGTAATGTTTGATATAAACATGAGAAATGTAAAGAACTAAATTCCACACACAATTACACCAAGATAGATAAGTAGATCTGATTTTATTTTGTAGATGCTCACAAAAAATCTCAAGAAACTACAACTTTAAAAGACTAGTGCCATATTCCAGGATGGAGTCACCTAAACCATGTAATTTAAAATACATCACAACATTTACTATGTCATAATGATGCCTACTAGATGATGCATTACATCATTGATACCAGAAACTTAACTAGTCATACTTAATAATCCCAACACATAGTTGCATAAACCTCTATCTATGTTAATACAATTTAATTCATTCTTTGAATGAAGGTAATAACACCAAACATACATTCAAGGAAAGACAAGAAGACAAATAGCAGGAATCTTTGATTTCTTATATTCATAATCTATGCAATACACACTACGGAGACAACCAGTTCAGAATATCTCATTATTTACATTCAACTATGACTATGCCCTGAATGAATTCCCCATTACAAGATTCAAAAAACTTTAGAAACCTAAAACCGACACTATTCATTTGTAGACCCTATTACAAAAGAGTATTCTTGTGAGACCAAATAGTGAGCAACCTTTTTCTCAAATGAAACAAAAACCCACTTAAGGGAAAACCATAAACCCTAAAATGGAAATCCCAGAAAACATCTGTCATCATGTGAGTCTTCAGATAAAAGAAATTGCATATCCATCGTTGAGTGCTCATTCTGCACCTTGCTTTATTTCGCGCCTCTGCATGTTGCTTGTACTCACTGCAACATAAAATTTTCTTTTTAATTTGACCCATCAACTAAAAATTGTTTGTGTGTGAAATATGGGCTTTTGTGCTCTTTGTGTGAGATCCTAGTTAGGTTTTCCCAGCTTCCCTCAGTGATTTAGTTTTGCACAAACTGAAAATTGTTTGTGCATGAAATTTGGGCTTTTGTGCTCTCTATGTGGGATCTTAGTTGGGTTTTCCCAGCTTCCCTCAATGATTTAGTGTTGCAATGGTACACCCCCTCAAAGAATCCTGCTTTGATTTCTCTTTGGTCATTCATCCTTCCTCATACGGATTGGGGTATATGGTTGGAAAGAAACAATAGGGTCTTCAAGGATTTGGCTCTCTTGTCTATTAGAGTGGCTCATAAGATTTGGGCGGCTATCAAAGAAAACTTCTTGTCTCAGACCTCTTTTCAGGATGTTCCTAAGGTGGCGATTTCTCAGGGGGATAAGGAGGTTGTCCATAAGTGGAATTTATCTTGTGACATCTCTCAACCTCTTCATAAAGGTAAAATGTCAAGGGAGGATGTGGTGTAGAAAACCCCTCTAGTTGGGTGGGTGAAAGTGAACATTGTTGGTGTTGCTAAAGGTAATTTGGGTCTTTTTGGTTGTGGGGGAGTGTTAAGAAATTCTAATGGTAGGTTTGTTTCTGCGGTGGTGCTCCATTTGGGAACCCAGGTAAACCACTTAGTGGAAGTAGTTGCATCCTATCATGGGTTGAAACTTGCACAATCAAAAGGATTTACTAAAGTTTGGCTTGAGGGTGATTCCCTCAATATCATTAATTATCTTAAAAAGTTGTCTTATCCTTCATGGACTATGGAGGCGCTTATTAATGATGCCATAAATATTGTTGAGTCCTTTGATCAATGCCTTATCTCTCATGTTTATAGAGAAGGCAATAGGTTGGCTGATTTCTTCACCAATTATGGGGTTAATGATGCTAACTTGATTATTTAGCATGATGCTCAAAGGTGCTGAGGAGTTTTCTCTTTTTATGATGTTATGTTGTCACATGTTGCTTACATGGCAACCTATTTTGAGATGTATTTTGTTGAGAGGAAAGGTTGGGTGGTATGGTGTGTTGGCTCGAATGACTAGGCCATCCTTTCTCATGATTTTCCTCTGCCACATTGTCAAATCCACATGGATTATGGGTAGCTAAGAAGCCTTTGTTTTTTTGAGGTTTCTTATTTTCTGTTGCAAGCTTTCTAAGTTCATCCACCTTGTCTGCAAGTTTTTTCTGCTGCTGGGGTTTTTGCATTTTCCTACCATGGGTGGGAGTTGAAATAGATTGGAGCCTAAATCTTGCAGCACTGTCAAAGTGAACAAGAGATTATGGGAAATATTGGAAGCAGGTGGCATTACCCCATATATGGAGAGGCTACATGAGTATGATAAGAAGAAATCCCAAGACTTTTTGGAGGCCTGGAATAATAGGGTGTTGGAATTTGGGGGCAAGGAAGTTACTATCACTGAGGAATTAATTATTGAAGTTACCGGTATTTCAATGAATGGGATGAAGTTTTACAAGGACAAGAATGAGTTGGGTCCAGCTATGGATGTCTTCTTCAAACATAACGAGCATAGGAAGTTGGAGTTGGCGAAGTGTGGAGGATATTTGCACTCTTCTCTTAAGGAAATATGAAGAGATGTCACAGAGGAGATTATGAGGTACTTCACTTTGGATGGTCGCTTTTCTATTATTTCAGGGCACCATTTTGTTTTACTGAATCATTTTAGGAATAAAAAGAGAGAGTCCTTTCCATATTACCTTTTGGTTTCGTTGGAAACTAGTATTAGGGATCACAGATGTAATCCTAAGAACCCTATGCTCCATGA
This sequence comes from Sequoia sempervirens, assembly GCA_007258455.2. Classification (NCBI taxonomy): domain Eukaryota; kingdom Viridiplantae; phylum Streptophyta; class Pinopsida; order Cupressales; family Cupressaceae; genus Sequoia; species Sequoia sempervirens. The sequence continues at coordinate 5,092 of VDFB02149879.1, forward strand.
AGGGATTATTGTGTTAAAAATTGACTATGTTAAGGTGTTTGTCCTCCTTGCTCAACCCTCAACTAGTAAAAAAAAGAAAAATCTTGAGTATATTACTAGTTCTGAGGAGAATTCTAAGGATGGGAACTACTCCCCTGGTTCAAAGGCTTCCTCAAAAGGTGATTCGAAGACTCTTGTTGGGTCTGAGGGTAAGAAGAAGAAAAAACCCCAATCTAATGCTCCTTCCAGAGATGAGGAGTCTATATCTAGTGATGAGGTTGAGATTGAGAAGCCCTCCCAAAAATTGAAAGCTTTGAAGAGATCAGGAGGCAGTAAGAGAAAGGTTATTGGAAATAAAAGAAAGAAGGCTCAATCCTTGATTTCTACTGCTGATGGTATGATATGGGTGCTAAGGGTGAGGTTGAGTGGCCTAGTTCTAATCTTGGAAAAAGCTCCAATGGTAAGAATTTGAAGGGGCCGGAGATGGAGAACCTGACCAAGGAGGGTATGACCAATAAAGGCTAGATAGGGATCTCCCCTGTTCTTAATGTGCAGAACAAGGTGCAACAGATGATTAGCTCTTTGGGGAATTTAGAGAGGGAAGAGAAACATGGGCTTCTTGGTAGCATGCATGGTATGGAGAACCAAGTGTTGGATCAGAATGCGGATAAAGAGGCGAAGGTTTCTGCTTTGAAAGGGAAGGATACTTTGAATAATACATCATCCAGTGAGGAATCTGAGGCAAATTATGCCATTGAAAAACATGGATTTAATTTTAGGAGGGAAATATGTTAGATTATCTTGGCTTGGTGAAGAATCAATCTCTCTCTCTATTTGATATCTTTAAGTTGGTTTCTCATGAAATGAATTCTACTAATGTTCTTGTTAGAGAAACTTGCATTAATTCTAATGAGGCTTCCTCTTCTAAAGGACCGATTATGCAAGCTCAGATTGATAAGGTTCAAGTTGAAGTTAAATAGCTCTGTGATACTCTTAAGATGGTTGTGGATGAAATGATCAATATGAAGAATTCCTATGAGAAAAAGTTTGCTATTTTGGAGGGAAATTTAGAGAAGGTTGTGGAGGTTAGAAAACATGCCATGTGCAATGAGGCGACGGGTTTGTGTCTTTTGAATAAAAAGGCCAGGAAGTGGCTGGGGGATAGCTCTAGAACCAAAGACTTGGTGTCTGAAGGTGATGTGCAACAGAAAAATACTAATGAAACTGGTCCTTCTACCCGTACTCGTAACAAGACTAAGCTCAATGCTAAGATAGGTGTTCCTGCTGATGAAGTGGTGGAAGTTATGAATGCTAATTAGAAAATTATTGATAGTGATCTTGAAGCGGTGGACTTTCTAAAAAATATTCAATTAGCTTCTTTTTTTTGTGCCTTTTTTTGGCTATTTGTGTGTCATTTTTTGGCTGCTTCTCTTTTTTTTATTATATGATGATGTAGCGGCTTATCTTGTAAAGAGTTTTGGGGTCCCTTCAAAACCTGCTTACCCTATAATAAAAAATAAATAAAAATTGTTCTTACCCATGAAAGCTTTTTACTCTATTCCATTTTTCCCTACAACTGCAAATAATTTTTCTTTAAAGTGAAGGACTTTTAATATCCTCTATTTATCTGCGGCTATTAAAAACGATTCACCTATTTCTTGCTTTCACCATTTACCCTGCAGATTTGTTTCATTGCATTTCACTCTTCATTTATCGAGTGTGAAAACCCCTATTACCTGTGCATCTTTTACCTTATTTTCCCTTCACGTTTTAATCATTTAATCGCAACCCAATGCTTTTATTTTTATTTGTTGAGGCTTTTAATTTAGTTATCGAGAAATATAAAAACTTTCACCTATGCCCCTATATTTACTCCATTTCACATTTAAAGTTTTTCTCTTTTTACCTTGCCCAACACTTTACATTTTCATTTCCCAGCAGTAGCAAATTTTTATTTTGTTTCATGAAGGCTTTAAATATTTTATCGAGCTAATAAAATATCGTACCTATGCTTTTTCACTTTGCACTTTATATTTAAAGTCTTTGGTTTTTTAAAAGTGAAAACCCTTAATTTTTTTCATCGGTTATTAAAACCTTTAAATATATTGCACAAGCTCCAAAAAGTTCATGAGCATTCAGGAAAGGCCACATGGAGGCTCCCCACTCTGTTGTTGGATGATACTTGAAATTGGTGGGTCACCAGTGGGCTAGCGGGGGACAGCTCAGATTTTTCCATGTCTCCTCCTTTCCAACCATTGATCGAGCTCTGTTCACTAGTTGTGTGCTTCTTCAAATTATGATGCTCCTTAATAAACTCCCACAACATCAAGAAAACCATGTGATTTGAGGGTGCCAAAGGACTGCATTTAAAAATGTTCTTTTGCAAGCTCGCCATTTCCCAGCCTCATAACTCCCCGCTTCCCGCCATCTTGTGCTAACATCAACACTTTTCTTCATAGGCTAGTAGGGAAAGCTCACCATTCAATGTGTGTGAGCATAGTACAATGAAATTCAGGCAACAGTACAAAAATGGAGTTCCCCTATCTTGACATCTTAAAGAAGCACAACTATCTCTTGAAGACATAGCAGCACTAAGAACACCACTACTTAGTCCTCGAGATTGATATACCATAGTCATCTCTCCATCTCCATTAGAGCTAGCTAGCGCATTACGCAGTCTTAACTATTCAAAGTAAATCACTTGAACTACTAGTCAGACAGGGAGGCACTCATTTTGTGCAACATGTGCTCATGCTTCATATTGTGTTCAAGCTAGACATTAATCAAATGTTTTTGTCAAAGCAGAATTTCTCCAAACAACTTTTATATATTTCACTGCAAATGTGCATTTCCCTTGCAAAGAAATCATGCATCCAAATTGTTCATAAGCAAACATGTGCTAGGTTTACCCACACATTAAAACATTGAACAAAGATGTTTCTTGTAGCAACTTCAAAGAAGTTTCTTGCAACGACTTCCTTGAATCCTATGTATAAACCTCGTTTGCAATATTAGATTGATCCCTCTTAGCCAGCACGATGGTTGCCCTGTTTGCAAAGTAAACATTTCCTGTCTTAGGCCAACATGAAATCCCTCCCACCAGAACCTATTCCCAACCAGCTAGTTGATTCAATCCCAATCTAGAATGCTAATAATAGAAAATAGCGTAGTTGCCCAATCATCAAAGCTGATCGATTAGCCTCAACGCTCACTTCCCCTCCATTGTTGGTAGTTGTTGGATAGTCTACCTAAACACTTCATCAATCTATATGCACACTGATACTAGAAAAGAGGGGTGATTCTACAGTAGGGATAGGAGTGGAATTTCTTTACAAATAGTCCTGGAGTCCTCTCAACATGTGTTGCCTTTTTCTTTGGATTCATCCTCTCATTTTGAAGAACTGAAAAATAATTCCAATCTCCAAGTGGAATGCAACATAAGAAATCTTCGCATCTGATTCCCTTTGTGCAACTTTAAGTGTTTCATCTCCTTTAAGCCAATCATTGTTTTTAATTCCATGGATTCTTCTACATTTGAAGCCCTGGATGAAATCCTACATTCATTTTGAGAAGCGTGGGAGTTCTCTTTTCCTCTGCAAAAGTTTGAAAAACACCCTGACTTCCCAAATAATTATATACCTGAAAAGATCTTGATGCTTGAACTGCATAGGGTCCTATGTCTTCCTTAATCGGGTTACTTTGTGAGCATCTTCCTTCCAACCTTGAATTGTATCCATTGGTTGAAACATTGCCTGAAGAAGTTACCTGAATTTCTCTGCTTTCAATCTTTTTTCTAGTGGATCTTGCTTGGTCAAGTTCCAATTTGAACCAATTTTGCAGCTTAATTCAACACAACTTAAAATTACAGACCTCCCCTTATGAGTACTTGAATCCTCTACAACCATCTCAAATTCAAAACTATTGAGCATACAAAAACTTTCCAATTTCCCATTAGGTGAGAGCAATTCAGATTTCCATGCTCTAAACCTGTGATAGAAAGATGTAGATAGGCATCCACATAACCAAGAAACTAGATGTTGCACTTCAAAACCTGAATTAAACCCTTTAGGGAACTTGAAAATGCATTCAGATAATGTATCAACATATAACAATACTTTTCTACCCTTTAATGCTTTGATGGATGGCTGTGTGCTCTCCATAACCTTAACATTCTTTCACATAAATAGGAAACTTGAATAGTATTAGCCCATATAAATGGTTTGCATTTTTAGTATCATATAGTTGTTTAAACAACCTAGCATGAGTAAATAGTGTTGTGACTTTATCCCATAGGAACTCAATTGAAACACCACCCTCATCTAGTTGAGGGAAAAATTTCATATCCTTAAAGCAATTGCTACATATCACCCCCTTTCCATGTTGAATGAAAAAAAAAAACAACCAGTGATCATAAGGGAAAATTTCAAGTCAAAATGAATGTGGAACTTTCAGATATACAATCACAAGCCATTTGGAAATGATAGAAATCACCAATGATATGATTAGAGAAGATAGTGAATTATGTCAAAGTGCAAGTCCATAGTTTGCTTGAAACATAATTTTGCAATCACCAACTGTAACACCCTCACCAAGAACCGTAGAGGACAAATCCTAAATCACGAGAAACAAACATTTTTTTTTAAGTGCAATGTTGCGCAATGAAATTGAACATAACTTTAATTATTATCCTAAGTCCAGTAGGGTACACGATTGCATTACTTATTTAACATTATCCAAATTACAAATCCAAATAACTTATTTAACAAATAAACACTAATCATCATTAAGCATAACATTTGTCCATCACAAATGAACATATGAACCATGAGAAACATCCATTATATAATATAGAAGAATAACTGATTACTCCCATTTCAATTATCAAGTACAATGCCACTGATTGCATAATTCTTTACATTCATGAGATACATCAATTTAGTGTATCAATTTCAACAAGTAAAATCACATTTCCTCGATACAAGTGAGGAGTGCACCACATAAGATACATGAAACATGATAGAGTTACAATATATTTACAAGTACAATAATCAACCTTCCAAAAGTAGATGCAATGCAGAAGTCAACGAACCCGATGAAGATGCCACATCATGTACATGAACCCAATGGAGAATGTAACACGTTCCACCCAACCACGTGAACCCAAAGGTTTACCCCCCATGCTAGGAGGAAACAAAGGCCCCACCATTACTGATAGACAACAAGGTAGCCAAGAACAGACACAACAAGACTATAAGGGTTTCCCACATACAAAGAACAAATTACATAATACAATAGTGACACAACTTCTAGAGGCACAACAAACATTAAATGGAAATTCCAATCAAATAAATGCAAGGTTGTAGCGGGGAGAGTGTCATCGCATGATCTATACATGGGTTGTCCTGATAGTCTTCCTCTAGATGTTGGCCCCCATCTATGGTTGTCTTGACAGTCTCACATTCGACGCCAACCCCATAGGGTAACACATGCGGGACCAAGTACCCTCTCATGGAGACTAGGATATTGGTCTTGTCGACTAGGCCTTCCCAACCCATCCTTATCTTGTACGAGCGCTACATGAATAGGTGAGGCATTTGAATATCTTAGTTAAGTGAAATTCTACCCAACCCCCTAGTTAATTAATTAGGTTATCTCTTGATTAGGAAACTCCCACATGGGTTGTCCCAGACGCCACTTTGTGTGTTGGCCCCCATTGGGGTCCACTCTCCCTTTCTACAACAAGATTCCCAACAGAAAAAAAACAAGGAAAAAAATGCATAAAGCCCATAACCAATGATCATACTCGAAGGCAAGGCATGAACCATCCTGCACAAGAATCAACCATGAAGCCAGTAAACAAGGCATGGCTAGGTTCACCATAATATCACAAGACAGTAACACCACAACCAAGTTCAAGAATCAACACAAACTTTAGGCCCATATCATAGTTTCCTCCCAAGCCTCTGGAAGACTTCTACCATTCACTTCACAAAATGACTTAAACGTTGGAACAATACTCACTTTCATGCAATGATTTGACTCAAAGGTGCAACCAAAAAAATGCATAGTAAATTAATACAACCATTCCACTTTCAAATATTCATCTAAATTAGTGAAAATCTAGTACCTATACAATGAATCTTTCCTCTATTAACATTCCAATTACAAACATGAACATATTTCATCAAATCCTTTAAGTAGAATTAATTCTCTTTCATAAATCATAATTTAATTATACATGCATATGTATATATATATATAGACATACACACATATTAATAAAATTGTATGTATTTCTTAATTAATATAGCATACAACCTTCATTTTATCAACATATCATCTACACAATATACACCTAAAATTACTTCAATCCTCTCAATAACCAAAAACTTCCCCAATCATGGGCCTTACAATGATGGCAACAGAAAGGACAATCAACAAAATTAAAAAGATGGATGAATAAAACCACATTCAAGAAAATGCCCAAGAAGCACTCAAGACCTTAATGGAACAACAATACTAATTATAGTTACAATAGAATAGAATAGAATAGAAGGCAAGCGAAGTAATTTGCAAAGATAAACAAAACATACTAACACCACAATTAATTAACAACAATCCCCCTTCAGATAATATGAAGCAACAGAGCTCACTTCTTGTAATTCAGTATTTGCACCAGGCGATGAATTGAAAGTAAGAGCACTTACCTCCAAAATTTCCCAGGCTCATACATGATAGGTTTTCTTTGGTGATATCCTTCAATAGTGGTATGTATATATCATCCAGAAAGTTGTTGGGCATAATCGAAGAAGTTTCCAACTCTTCGACAACGAATTCTACATTTAATTTGATAACAAACCAAAAAAGAAAATTCGTGGAAGAAATTGAAAACATAGGCCAATTCCCACATGTTGCAAAGCAGCCATCATCACTTGTGAGGAGGACAAGATACTGTTTACTAAGATAGGTTGATTGTTCATTTTTGATTCATCAAATAATCTGCTTGAGACAATACAAAATTGAATTCAAGGGCCGATAGCACTTACATAGTATAATTTCCTACGTGTTTAATCTGAAAACTAACGACTACGTAATTACTTGGACTTGGACTTGGACTAGGGCTGAAACTGGTTGACAACAGAATCAAAGAGATTATTTGAACCTTTAAATTCCTCTATTATATTCAAGTGCTTCAGTTATGACAGGTTGACAATGGAATCAAGGAGATTATTTAAACCTGTACAAAATTCTATGTTCACGTGCTGCATCTGTGAGAGGTTCCAATAGAATCAGGGAGGTTGTTTTAGTCTATACACCCTACCATGTTCAAGTGTTGTCGCTGCGACAGGTTACAAATGGAATCGGGGAGCTTATTTAAACTTCCACTTCCTTCTATGTTCAAGAAGTAACACATTAAAGAGTATGAAACAGAGCGCATTCAATTGATAGCATTAAAGCCTAAAGAAGTTTGTAACTACCAGTTTCGGCTGTGAACTCAAGTGGATAGAATGGGACGGCGGCCAGATATATTAAACATGATTATACAATTGATGACCTACAGAAACTAAATTTGAGAATGTCCCACTATATTTCCAGGGTCAGGTTTAGATACAAGAATTAAAAGGAATATTCAACTGTCATAGGCCGATATGCATTAAAATGAACAAACAGTGATCACTTAACTGTAAGTTATCAATTATAAGATTCGATTCGGCCAGATAGGAGCGATGCATTAGCATGAGTTCACAACAAGGTAATCTGAAGCTAATTTTGATAATCTTAGAGTAATCTACAGTCTCAAATTTCCAAAGCATAACACAAGTGCAAAAATTTACAGATCAAGGCGTTAATAAAGCAATACCACAAGGCACGCATATGTGCATGTCTACCGCCTAGTTCCATTAAACTCAAGGTCGGTTTATATGAATTCAAAAAGAGTTTATTCTGAACTATGTTTTTGATAACATGGACACCGAACACAGGAAATGTTGTACTTTGGCCTCTCAGAGTTGATGCTGGCGGTAAGTAAGTAAAGATTATGCGCAGAACGAAACTATATGACTTATGAGATTACAAGCATTCTATTTCAATCAAGAAGAAAATTGCAAAGAAAAGAACCTGGTTCAATAGGTTAGATGAACTGAAGAAGTTTTTGATTCTAATCTTCTCTTCCACACTTTAGTTGCAGCTTCCAGCTCTACTGCGTGCTTCACCACCGTCAACAAAATAAAACTCCCAAATTCCCAAAAACAATTACAGAGTTTTCTCCAATTTCCAACAGAAGCTTCAAACACATAGAAAGTTTTTCCAGAAAAACCCCCCACCAAACACACGGAAAAAACCAAAAAAATAAGGATTAGTTTTCCTCTGTGAGAAATAAAAGGCCAACTGCCCCTGTGGAGTTAACTCTACTTCTCTTCCATTAATTTCCCGTAACTGTTTAATCTTCCACTAATTCACATTTTCCATCTTTTTTCAAAATTTCCACTTAATTTTACCTTCCAATATAACTTTTAACCCTCTTTGCACACCGGATACCATTAGTTTATAATTTATTAATTATTAATTTAAATTTAAATATTTCATTTTAAAAGAATAAATCTTAATTTATTATAATTAAATAAATACTTTCACAATATTTTATTTAATTAAATTCTTTTAATTCGACGTTTTCAATTTTAACGAAATAATTGGACATAGTTCAATCACAAGCATAGCTCAAAAATCATCCAATACCAAAACAAACTGTGAAACGAAAGACAAAACGATATCAACAAAGATGGACCAACCGCATACAACAACACTTCTAGGACAAAACGTGGAGGGAATTACATCCTCCCCCCTAAGACCTGACTTAATCCCGGAAGTCAGAAGGTAAGAATGAAACATACAAAAGCACATCAAAATATCAACAAATACCTTTAACAGTAATATGAAACAAGAGTCAAATGACAACAACATCAATCAAATCAACTTGAACTGACCTTATAGATGAAATTGTGACAACAGGGATTCGTCCTCGACGAGGATGATGGTTTGACGTGGGGGACCCAATGTTACCTCCAAAATAACAACTCCATTGGGCTCTGGCATGCTCAAACATGATAATCAAGTGGAGTCGGTCCCCTATACCTACAGCCTACAACAAAATGAAGGGTCGAACATGTGCATAAAGGAAATAATCAGTCACATGATGATGGGGAAATCACAGTCACAGGGCGCTTGCAAGCCAGTGATGCAACATTGTTCCCCATCACCAACACATAACAACTAATATCAAAACATGATAGCGCATCCATCTAACATTACATTACAACATTTCCATGATACTCAAATAAGCAATTAACTAATATGTAAACCATAACATAAGTAAGAAACATCAGATATCACAATGCCATCAATATCATTAAACTAAACATCATAATGTTATCAAACTATTACCATATCTAATCATCAAAATATCGCAATGTCTAAATAACATCTAATTGTAACATAGTGTCCAACAAAAGTAACATAAAGTCTAACAAGGTCTAAATACTCTCCAAGTACAGTTGTCCAAACAAAGAAAATTGAAAGCACTACATCAAGGACCAGGCTTACTCCTAGAAGCTTGCAACCAAAAATGGGTGACACACACACATTTGGGATACACCCTCCCAAGCAACCAAAGAATCGACACTAGGATCCCACTGGACCATGACTCACCCCCTGAGGGTCAACTCCTAACGCTATAGGATGTGCATGGTTTCCAAAGAATAATGCTTGTCCTCTACCAGATGCCTCTCCAACTGCACCCTAGTGCTCGTCCTGGTGGTTATCCACCACGGAAAGTACCCTATGCGATCTACCTGTGTCACCTACTATCAGCTCGAAATCCACCAGTCTCTAACTAAATCTAGAAGTGCCCTTCTAAGGACACTATCTCGCAATGTGACCCTCCTGACGACAAGCGAAACATCCAATACCTCTGTTGAATCCTCTATCACCTAAAGGTGCACTAGACCATGGAGAACTACCTCCACTAACCATAGGCTGAGAATTTTGAGTAGGATGGTCGAGATGATACTGCTTAGCTTGATGCCAGCTCTGATCTTTCCTTCTCTGGGACCTATTACTAGACTAAGATTGAGAGTTCCCAATTTTTGACTAGGAATGCTATTGTTGATGCTCACCCTTAGCGGGTGCTTGATGTCCCTTGGAGGAACCCACAGCCTAAGATGCACCACCTTGAGATTTGACACCAACTAGAGGTGCCCTACTAATTTATACACCTGTTTGTTCACCTAAAGCCATAGCAAGATTCTCCTAAAAAATCTAAACCTTTTCCATAGCTACCTCCATGGTTTTTGGCTCAAACACTCGAACACCACCACTGGTGTGGGAATTTAAGCCCCTGATAAAGTGTTGTACTAGCATGCCCTCATCATCTCCAATGCTAGCATATTGCTTGAGTTCATAGAATCTTTGCTCATATTGTTCACTGACATCATCATTTGTCTCAACACATGAAACTCGCCTACACGACGCTTTCGCCAATGGTCAGATAAGAATCAAGCTCTAAATCACTCGAGGAACATCTCCCATGACACTGAGTCTATATCTAGATGGAGCTTCTACTCCTCAAGATTCCACCATGTGGAAGCAAACCCTCAGAGATGCATAATGGTGCATCTACCCTTGGTATTGCTACCATATGGGTGCATAGTAAAACATCGGTTCAAATCGATAAGCCAGGTCTCTACTTCTAATCCACTGCCTATCCCGTCAAATGTCAGAGGATGTGCTCGAAGAAGGTCTCTCATGTGACAAGCTAAAATGGCATCCTACTCAATAGCTAACTCCCTCCTCCTGGGAGATCTCTCTCTCTCTTGAATCACTAACTGCTCACCCTCCTGCCTCGGACCAAGCTGGGCAAGAACCTCCTCTAGTAATTGGCACAATTGTGCGCCCTCCAACCTTGGTTGACCTAGATTTTTTCCTACACCTCATTGGTTATTCTGTGAATTTTGATGCTCCTCAACGATTTGACTCATGAGAACTCTATGGAGGTGAATCTTGGTGATTGGCCCCATGGCCACCACCATGACCTTTGCCTCACCCTCGACCTCTATCTCATCTCCTAGGCATGATCCTACACAAACAAGTTCAGGGTATTAGATGAGGTCAACAAGGGAAAACTTTAACTTTAACAATACATATAAGACAACTTAATGGGTTAATTGATATACCCAGAGCACCCAATGTTTAAACCTGGGCTCTGATGCCATGTGTAATTCCCTGCAGTCATGCACCCTAGAGGACGTAGTGTAGAAATTAAGTTTGTGTTCAAATTATATCGTGCAAAATTTCACTTTTAAAAAAAATTGACTATTTTCAATTGTTTAGGTTTTGACATAAAAATATTTCTAGATTTGATTATGTTTTGGTTTTTCACATCCAAAACACAATCAAAACACAATCAAATCCAGAAATCTTTTTACGTCACTTGATGGATTGTGGAAACTTGATATCTTTAATGTTTAGGTTTTGTCCTCTAGGGTTTGTGGCGGGGCATTACACCAACCCTTATGCCAAGAGGAAAATATAGTTGATCCAAATCTAAAAAGAATCACTGCATTTGAAATACAAATATTATGTATCAAAATACATTTGCTAACTTTAGCATGCTCTCAAATGAATATTAGGAAATTGTTAGGTTTCCAACAATGCCTATTCATAATGCAATGCCCCTAAGGATAAAAGATTGATGTAGACTTCTCATAGAACCTTTTGGTTTCTTCATAGTTATTTCCTATTTCTCAATCTTCTTTAAAAGAGCAACAACATTTTGTTTCCAAATCACATGATTATCATGATTTATCCTCTTTGAAACCGTATTATTGTCAAACCTGAGGTGGTTTCCCCCTTTGAGTATTCTTGGTGCATGTGACCTTAGCTTTTTGTCCTTAAAATGAATTTCCCTGCATCTTTATGGTGGTTCTATGCAACACATTTATTTCCCCGCACAATAACAAGCACATTGATCCTTTGCCTATGATGAATGTCCACAATCACCATTATATTGACTATTCAGATTTTCTAAATCTGCACCCTTATTATGCTTCATATCATTTTGCACTTTGGATAACAATCCCTATTTTTTATGCCTTCTTCTACAAGGAAAACCTTGAGTGTTCTTCTTTAGGTCTAGGGCATGTAACTTTTATAAAATCCCCTATTATAATTTTTCTTGCACTTGTCAAGGACCCTGCTGTCACTATTTCTCAAACAAAGCATTGTAATTTTGAGAGATCCATCAGTGACTCTTTCTAGGGATGTCTATTCCTCAATGAACAGAGCGAGATCACAAAATCTTCTGGAAGAGCAGACTGAGTGCTAGAACCATTCGGCAATCCACAGTATCTCCAATTTTTTAAACCCTATTTGGTAGCCCCTAGGCCACCAAATGGAAAAGGAAAGTCAATATTTACCCGTCAAACACCAACTTGTTAAAGGATCTGATCTCCTTTAATCCATACTTGCCTCTATCACACAACAACAACATGAGTGACTTTTCTTTTGCAAAAAGAATTTTCAAGATGCCTTTGAACAAGTGAGAATTTGCTCCTTGTTTAGCTTTATTGCCACATGGCAGCAAAATAACATAGTCCACATCATTGCCACTCATTTCATTTTATGATTTTGTAGCAAGTAACAAAATACGAGGATAGTGATCAAGACTATATGAAGACACAGTCTTATCCCATTTACTAATCCCCCCATAATGATTAGGCTCGAAAAGGATATCATGCCTCATAAATAGTGTGCAATCCTCTTATGTATTAAGCAAAGAATGCACACACATTTGTAACTCCTTCAACTCGATTGCATCACAAGAAAGTTTATCTTCATTGAAACAACACCGCTCAGTCACATTATTATATGCCTCGAGGTTCTAAAAAATAGATTTATCAACATCCACAAGTCCATTGTCCACATTCAAATAATAGCATTCAAAAAATGCATTAGCATCCCAAGCAATGCTTTCCACTTCAAGTTCATAAACAATATTATCAGCATTCATCATGTTATCATATGAAAAAGCTTCAAGTGGGGTGCAGATGACTCATAATCTTTGTTTGCAATAAATCCCTCATAGTGAGTGTTCAAAACACATTCACTATTACTAGGAGTATCACTCTTAGCATTACCTATTGCTACATCAACATGACAATCTGAAGCATACTCCTCATAAGGAAGATTATGAATTGCAGATCCAAAAAAAAGATTCTCATACGCATCAATGTGATTGACACAATCACATTCTTCAATTGAAAACTCATAATAAAGAGCTTCATTAGTTGTGTTAGCATTTTTCTTCTCATTTTCAATTTCATGTACAACTACATTTTTGCTATTCTCGTGCAAACATTTAGTGATAACTTAAAAATCAAAAAAAGGAGTGGAAAAAGGTGAAGAATCAAACAAGAAAAGAGTTCCCTACTCACCATTTTCATCACAACTACACACATGCTCTACATAGTCAACTACTTGAATTGACTCATTTAATAAATCTCTTGCATGCATACCTTTTTCTTCATTCATACTTCAACAATCAACAGGGTCACATTCTTTATTGTCATACTGAAAACCATCATTGATTTCTTCATTGCAGCTACTTGTGGATGATCTCTCCAACTGAAATTCATTGCACACTTGGTCGTTTGTATTTGATACTGTAGACATCGAAAATATACAGATTGATATCACACTCTGATCTACTAACATAGTTTCTTCCTAAATCATCCCTCAGTCTAACTGTTTAATCAAATTCCCTTATCTGATTAAATTCATTAATATTCATCTCTTAATTAAATAAATTATTTTGTCTAATTAAGTCACATTCCCTTGTTAATTAAATCAATTCATCTGATCTAATTATCCCTATTTAATTAAATAATCAATTTATTTGATTAAATATCTAAATTCTATCTGTTAAATTAAATAAAGTAAAACCTTATTTAATTTAATCTAACACCATCCCTTTTAATTAAATAAATCAAAATCTTTATTTAATTAGCCTCTTATCATATTCCTCTCTTTTTTATTTAAATTAATCCAAAAATCTAAATCAAATTGTCAAATCAGCTAAATATCCCCTTAAATTAATCAAATCCTGATTAATTTAATCCTAATCATTCAAATCCTCTAGATTTTGCAACTTGCACATGAAAATCATTTATTTAATTTAATAATTCATCTATTTTCATTCAAAAAGGCATCTAAGTGGGAATATTCCTCAAATTTGAAATCTCCCCCCAAAAGGACTTGTCCATCCAACAAAGCATTTAAAGCTCTTACATTGTCTCTTACATGTCTCCCACTTGGCATTTAACTCATTTTTCATCCCCCCTAAACATGTCATCTCATCAAATTCAAATTTCAAACTTGCACATGGATCAAAACTTGCTCAACCTTCATCCTCTCACATGTTGACAAGTGGCATCATATCATTGGTTGAATCTTTGTCCCACATTGATCAAATTTGGACATCTCTTCAACTTATCAATCTATAAATAAAGAGCTTATATCCTTATTTCATCATCCACATCTCAAGCAAAGTTACCATGCTAAAATAATTAGCAATTCTCATCCATCTCATTGAATCATAGCTAGGTTTTTTGCAGATTTTTGGCTTGGGGCATTCATCAATCTTCATCAAAGTGGATCACAATCTTTATCAAATCATCAAAGCTAGCATTGGAGTTGGGAAAGGGCAAATCTCCACACACCTATTTGCACCAACTCCCTCAAGAGATCAAGAATTTACATTGCTTTCATAGGATTTAATCTCTTTTGTTGATTTTTCATTGTATTGCTTTCATTTTCCTATTTAGAGCATTGATAAATGGATTTCTTGAGGAATCATGTTTCTAACTTGCATTTCAATCTTCTAATGTGTTTGTTTGTTGTGTTTTGCAGGTATTAGGATCATGGTTCACATAAATCGCCCCATCCAAATCAATTCATCCAACCAAGGGGGTACATCACATATTTCAAACACACCATCCACATCAAACCAACACATGATAGCTAATCAAAATATGGTCTCTCAAAGACCCACTATTTCGCTCATCTCTACCATTCCTACCACTTCACCTAGTCCCACCATTCCTATCACTTCACCCATCCCAAATGCACCTATCACCACATTCACTCCAACCACTACATCCACTATGCCTCAAACTTCCACTACCCCCATCACACCCCTTACATCGCAACCTCCCACCACCACCATCGCTCTAAGTGCATCTCAAACTCCCACCACTCCATCCAACACAATTTCGATCCCACCACCACCACCATTGCAACCAAGCCAAGTAAGCCATTACAACGCTGCATTCAAAGCATACCAACAATTGCTCCAACAATATCAAACAATTCAGCAAGTGCCTATAGCCACGCACGCTTCTCAAGCTTCACAGCAAAATCAAGCTCAAACATCGGTGCAACAACAACAAGCACAACAAGCGGCACAAACCCAAGCTTTGTTGCAACAACAACAACGAGCTACAAAAGCTGCTCAAGCTGCAAAAGATGCCCAAGATGCCCAAGCACGAGTGCAAGCACAAGCACAATACTTTGCACAACAACTCGCATATCAGCAAGCGTTAGAACAATACCAAGAGCAGCAAGAAGCAGAAGAACAACAAGCACAACAACAAGCATTGTTGGAACAACAACAAGCGCAACAACAAGCACAAATCCTAGCGCAACAACAACAAAATGAACAACAAGCATTGTTCATACAAAAGCAAGTAGAAGCCTACTTCGCCCGCCAGAACATATCGATACCATCAAACAATGCACCAAACAATCCATCCATCCAACCAACGATTCAAACACCCCAAAACACCTTCATGCACAATCCATTGACCTATGATCATGTTGAAAATGTCTCCACATCACCTAATGAGTTAGAGGATATATCTCCAAAATTTATTCCAAAGCATGATCAAAATCTTTCACCAAAGTCTAGCAATGGTTCTTTCCAAGACATATTGACACCCTTCGACCTCATGGTTACAGATACAGAAAGAACCTTGAACTCGACAATTGAGGATATTGAACCACTTACCATGTACAATGAAGATATCCAAGCACCATTTGTAAGTGATCCATCCTTTGAAACCGACTCATGTCAAGAGCTTGATCCAAAGCATATCGAAAGCAATCCCAAAATAAATCAAGATCAAAAATTTGTATCTCCAAGATACTACAATGATCTAATGGATATTCTCCTATCCACACAAGATGATCACATCCACATAGCACTTACTCCTCCATCTACCCATGAGATGCTTTCTATGGATGGACATGTAGATGATCTTCATCTAGAACAAGATTGTGTTACACAAAAAGAGCAGATTCTTAACTCCTACAATCAAACAGAGTTGTTAACATCAGGATCGAATATGTCCCAAACTCAGATTGAGGACATCATGAATAAAGATATCCATCATTATCCGCCCAAGGAAACAAGTCAGATAGAACATCCAGAGTTAGCAGAGCAGCAAATTGAAACAATGTCACCTACAGTGGTCATTTATCAGAGAGTGCATTCTATACAAGAGATCTCAGAACAGGCAGAATCAAAGCATGAAGGTGCTACTTCTACCATACTGGGGGAAACTTCGTCCCAAGCAAACGTCAACATAGGGAGCACGAAGAGTCCTTATGATGAAACTGATGTCAATCCTACAACCAGTCATGCCATGAATCTTCAT
>VDFB02149880.1:0-15464 GCA_007258455.2 Sequoia sempervirens
GCCTCCTAATTTGAAGAGCACTCATTTTGCAGTGTGCATAGCTGTCTGTACAAACCTGCACTCCAGAGGTGTTAGTTTTTACGCCAACAATCAGCAATGTCCATTGGCTGAGTTAGCAATTGGGTGCCCATACTTTGGCACCTTCTTATCTTCAACGGAACATTTAGACTTTACAATGTCAACTACTTACCTCGTTCTATGAAAGCCCAACCATATGGTTTGCTGGCTCATTCCCTTTGTGTGGCCATTCAATCTTAAGAGATCCAACTGGTTGAACCAACCTTGATTACCCAATTGAAGACCTTCGTAAACCCTCTTCAAACCTCCTTTGATTGTGTGATCAGCCTTTACTACTTCTTGATGGTATCTACTATCAACAATAAGAAATCACCCAAACAAAGATTGCTGTGCTGATCCTTTGATCATGTATTCAAGCATTCAACTTACACCCCAAACGTAAACAACCAATCAAATTTTTAGAGCCATTTCATGCATGTGTTTAACAGAGTTATTTATGTATCTAAAGACTGATAACATGAGCCATTTTAAGAAAAAATGAACTAGAACCTAATCTCGAAACATTCCTAATGAGAAAAAGTATTTGAGAAACATGAACATTTTGATCAATGTTAGTAATTTCAAATGGGGTATTTCATGGACCAACAAAGTAATTGCCCTTACGCATGTCATTATCTTGCTATATTAGAATTGTGTTGGAGATCTTCATGTTAGAATTTCCCTATTAGTACAGAAAAACATGTGACCATAGTAACCCCAACTTCTATTTGACCTTGAGCAATTCTTGTAGCTTTGTTTTCACAAACTGTACCTCAAGTGGAATATCGTCTTATCTTGTGGTATTTACATAATCAGGCCTCTTAACATATTTCATGCACAGGAGTTGACTCTTAATGAAATTCTTCACTACTCCACTATTATTAAATTTAAAAACATCATTTGGATCTTCACAAAATCCCAAACTCATTGTCCTCTAGAATCTTTCTTTATGTGGCCTTCCTCAATCTTTATTTCTTGTACTTCTGTATAAGTTGGCTTTGAACAATTAATTGAGTCATTTCCATTTCCTTTTTGTACTTTGTTTAATATTTTTATGTTTATCCTTTCTAGCAATTGCTCTATTAGTATTTGAACAAAAGATTTGATTAGAGTCACGGGTTGTGATGTTTCTCCTCTCTGTGGTGTCTCCATTGAAGAACTCATCTGTATGCTTACTTTTTTCCTATCCCTTGACTTCTTGTTGATGTTGCTCTCTGTTTTCTTCCAATAGAATGTGTCTTCTAGATAAAATACAAGGTAGAAGAACTATCAACTTTTCCATTGGTTCAATGCATATCAAACTGTCATCAATTTCTTGTGGTATCTTTTATGATTTTTATGCATCTTGTTGAATAAAATCCTTGATGGCTATATGAATCAAGGTGGCAATTCAACATGAAAGATTCTCTTACACATTTGGGCCTTAATCAACATTTAGATCTTTTACTTTGTTCCTCTTGTGAGGTTGAGTGATAGAGTCCCTCTCTGGGTGTTGGGCAGCATCCATTTGGTGCCAAATATTATACAGATTTTTAAGCTACCATCAAAATTTTACGTGGCACCAGCACCCATGCATTATATGCCATATCAGTACTACAGAACCATGACAACATTTATGCAACATAGTTCCGCTCAATACTAATTTTCACAATTCAATGCTATGTCAAAGTTGGTTCAAAGTTCAAACTATCATGGGGCCAGCTCCAAACCAGCAGGTTTAATGTGAAAAAACCTTTCTGTAGCAGTCATAAACTAATGTTTTCCATTTTCCTTTGGCAGTTATTCATTTCCTAACTACAGAGTTTGCATAAAAAATGGATTGCTCTTTTACAAGAGACAAATTAGTACAGTTTTTACATTTCTTCTTAGAGATTTGCATTGCATAGAACTCTCATATGAATATTATTCTGATTCTTATAGCCAATAGTCTACTTCTTGTGTGTAAGAATAGTTGAATGATCTATTTTCGGACTGTGATTATTGTTGATGAATAATTATATGAATTCATCTATGCTTATAACACATTAGATTCTGCAAATAGGCAGGTTATGTCCTGCATTGTTTCTGGAATTTGGATTAATAGTTCAGAGAAAACTGAAGTTTCTTGCAAGTTAATTCTCTCTTGTTGTCGATTCTCCAAATTCAAAATCCCTCATTTTTTAATTTTCTCCTTATTTGGTTCTTAGAGTGTTGTTATTGCAACACTATGCTGCTTCAACTGTTTTATTTCATATGTGGTGTATGGTCAAGGATACTGGTTTGTAACTAAAAAATCAAATTGATATAGTTGTATAAATTAGCAAGAAAAGAAAATTATGAGAAAATTCATATATTGATAGTCAATATCTGTATTCACTAGAGTACTTCTCTAATGTCAAAAATAGCCTAATACCTTGTGTTAGAACTCAAATATTTCAGAGGTTCATATCTGTACTCGATATTCTTTTTGCTTCACTTTTTTCTTTTTTTTTTTCTCATATGGTTTATACCTTTCACTTTTGCGCATACTTTTGTAGTGGGAAGGACCAGATGCTCCCGACCCGTGAGGAAGCAATACATCTTTTGAATAAGTTGTCTAACTGTAGAGTCCGCTATTTTAAGGATAGTGGGCACACGCTTTTGTTGGTGAGTGTTCATTAATATGTTGGATTTCCAATCTTTTAAAGTTTGTTTTAAATAAATAATAACTTAACTATTTGTTATTTTTCTCAAAATATCATTAGTTTGCAAGATGTCACAATGGATTTCTTTTTCTCAAATAGACACCTACGTACTTAACAGCCATGAACCACATTTTCTATAGTAAAACTAATAAAGACATTTGATTTCCCAAGAATCATGTTATTTGTAAACCATATATGTGAAAGCAAAGGTTTTATCTATGATGTATGAGTATCAAAAACTGTTGGACTGACAAGTGCCAACAATTGAGAAAAGTGCTTCTTCAATAAAAACTAACTCCAATAATTTTATTTAAGAAAAAAATTATATGATTGTTAAAGATTCTTGGGATCCCAAATATGAGTTTGAAAACCAGCCATCAACCATATAAAAACAATTGACTGTTGATGTAGTCCAATACAAGGCTACAATACAGCTGCAGCTGGAGAAAATTGACCAAATAATACTTGAATGTTTACAGTGCTTTGTAAAATTCATATGAAATCACCAAAAATATGAATCTTTGATCATGAATGATACTATGTTTAACATATTATGTACAAACAAACATGATAATGTTTTATTGTCAGCTCATTGTTTCTCAAAACCATAATTTCACATGTCAACTCAGTTTTATTCGAGTGCAAAAAGTATGATACCAATTCGCACTAGTTGGCAAGTTAATGTCAGAATATAGGCTATATTTTAAGTATAACTGAGTGTGATTAAGTCTTCACTTGACAGTGCTCCTTTGATTCATTTTACAAATAATCTGGGATATAGTGACCTCAATCGAGATTTATTCTTTGTCACTCTGCCACTTTCTATAGTCAACAGACTGTAATATATTTTAAAGAGTGCCATGTATGTGAACAGATCCAAAACATTCTTATGTGTTGATCTCAAAGAAGACATTTAAGGTGGTCACTTAAATAACATTGTATATTCGACAAGCTTAGATGAGCCTTTATAAACCACAATAAGCAATTGGGATAGATTTTTTAATAAAACAACAAGTGTTTTAATGAGAGATTAGGAGCTTTTTACAAAAATTCGTAAACTTATTATTTGAGATTTGAGGGTGGCAAACCATGCCAAAAGACAAAACAAGGAAACTCCAAGATTACAAGGAGGAGCAATGGGATACAAACAGCAGTAGTCAGAAAAGTAAGAGGAATTAGGACATATCCAAGAGACATTGCTTTGAGTCATTGATTATTCTTCCATGGCCTTGTCCCATGTTTTGTTTGGTTCATTGTCCTTGTGTGTTTGGAGAGTGGTGATGTAGGTTATTGGTTGAGGTTCTATAGAATTGGTGGCAGTGGCATGTGTTTTTGCAGCCACATGTTTCGTTGTCTCATTTAATTGTCCCTTTTTTTCAGAGGTTAAAATGGTCTCAATGGCTTTGGTTTGGTCTAGTAGGTTGTAGTGGCTACAGGTAAGATAGTCTTTACAGACCACAATATTTTGATTGCCTTTTTGAAGATGGCATATACACTCAGAATGCCAGGGTAAGAGGATGACAATAAAGTTTTTATGAGAATTTCAGAGGCATCTTTATCCTTGGCTTGAATTTCAATGGCCTTGGAGAGTTGCGGGATGTTAGTACTGGTGTTGGAGAGGATAGGATGCATCTGATCCTTAGAAGGATCTCTACGTTTCTGGTTATTACCACTTAAGGGAAGTGGTTGGTGAATTGGAATAGCATACTGGACATTACAATTTATTAGGCCAGCCAGATGGCAAGGGGTAGATTTATCTTGGAATGGGTGGTTGTGGTAAGTCCTAGGATATTAGAAGCATTGAGAGCATAGTCACAAGACTCGGACTCAGCAGGTTAATTTTTGACTTGGAATTAGACTTAGACTTGAAAAATTGGAAAAAACCATGGAATATGGATATTTTTTAAGAATTTAAAGCTTTTGTTATGCACCCTTCACTAAATTAACTTTGAAGACAATAAATTAATCAAATAAAAGCTACTTTGATCACATACACAAGTATGCATTGATCAAATGAGTACAAAATCAGATTTGAGTTGAAGGAATAACATTTCCAAATATATAAATATTGTTAAGTGTTTTAGGCGTACAAAATCTTGGATTATGAAATCCTTGACATTAAAACAAAAAATCAAAAGTATAATTGTGGTTGAGAGGAGATTGCATCACTTGACCCAACATTTCTAGCTCTACAATTAGACTTGTGCTAGCATTTGAGATAGGTCCTTGATGCTGATGTAACCCTAATATCTTCCTATCTATTGATAAGGTCAACATTCAAGGGATTTTCTCATGCTCTATCCTCCTCTATCATGGCTATTGCCTTAGCCTCAAGATTAGCTTGATCAATCCATGCAATGCCATCCTCAATGAAGATAAGGTCAACCTCAGTGATCCACTCTAATTGTTGATCGGCCTCCTCTAATGTAATGGGGGATAAATTAGAGCCTAGATTTGTTTGTGATAGAGATGAAGGTTGTAATGGATATAGACAAGATTATTCAACTTCTGCATTGACAATTTGTTGCATCTCTTGAGAGTGTATGTGCTAAGTATATTCCAATTGTGCTTGCATCATGAAGCATCACATGGTTGGCTTGAAACATGTATGCCAATCCTCTGAAAATTTGACAACTTAGCACCAAAATTCTCCCACCATGCATTTCAAATGAAAGAAAAAAATGAACTCAATCTCATTGTTCATCTTCAACATTAACATAAAACATGTAAAAGTTTTAAACTTAAAGTACGACCTTAATAAAATTTTACTTGGCTGCAATGTTGTTCGAGTTGCCTTAAATATATCTCACATAAAGAAGTCCACTTGTGCAAGTTTGAATATCTCAATCTCATAGATGATCCTCGCTCCAAGATGAGGATTAAGTACCATCTGCCCTATGATTGTGTAGAGCCCACTCAAAACCTCCTCGTTGGCCTTGAAATCTGAATAGAATTGGAATTGCTAAAATTCAAAAAATAACCAACATGTAAGTTCTCTTAAAATTGATGGGGCCATCATTAATTAGTGATATCCCATATGGGATGATATTTCTCCTCCAGTCCAATGTGAATGGATCTAATAGCCTCCTTGGCCCTACCCATGCTCCCATACACAACTTTGTGTGGGCTTCTCCTCATTAGCAACACAAAGGAGGACAACTAAAGGTTTTGTAAAAGAAATAACATAAATAAGTAGTTAGCTAATAGATTAAAAATGGAAATATAAAATTACAAACAAATAAAAGTATTATAAATGATAAACTAGTAAATTGAACAAAAATAGAAACAAAGTATGAACTTACATCTATGATCTCCTTCGTTGGAAGCCAAAAGTTCTAATTGAAAACTCACTCATGTCATCTCTTGTGGTGATCTTAACATGTGAAGATCAAGACCACTCTCCATTAACAAACATGTGTCTCAAGCTAGCCTTTGGTTGAAGCAAATATTACAATGTGAGAAAGTTCATTGCAAAGCAAGCTATTCTAGGACGAGCCAACTTTTTGTCTATGTATGCCTCATTAAGTTGAGGACTCAAGTATGGTTGTATATATATTTGCAAATGATATTAGCATGTTTCACAATTTCTTTGATTCATGGAAGTTTGCCAAGATCTTGCAATATAAGGCCAAGGCAATGATTGAAACAAGGAGTCAAAGAATTTGGATGGGTAGTTCTCCATGAGAAAAGCCATAATTTGTTACATTATTTGTAATTATTTGCACAACATTTTTCTCACACACCTCAGCCACAACTTCCTCTAAAATCTGACAAGGGAGATCAATATTTTTTAATTTTTTAATTGCTTTAGTGGCATTATCTTCAATCTTAGAATTAATAGCAAGAAGTTGATTGAGAAGAGATTGAAACATACCGACATGTTGAACAATACTTTCATTTTCATTCATCTTTAGGCCCAAGAGTTTTTGGTTGATTGACATCTTGGCACTAGAAGCTTGAGAGACAAATATTGTGTTTAGGTCATTCTAGGTTTGCTTCGAGGTCTTTGTAAGATCATTGTGATGTAAGTTTGCATCCAATAATCCAATACCAATGAGTATTATTGGTTTGTGGTCTTTGACTCTCCATTTTGTAACTTCATTTGCATCTTGTGGCTTTTGTGTTTCTAGCCACAATATCCCATAGATCCTTTTCAATTAGGATCAACTGCACCTTTATTTTCTATGTATGAAAATTGGGCCCTTGAAACTTGGCAACAACATTTGACTTGTGAATAATTAAAAAAAACCTTTTATCTTACTCATAAAACAAGGTAAACAAGTTGCTAGTTTCAAATGCATCCATACAATATAGCCTTATTTCTTCTTGTATTTTCCCTCAAACTTTTCAAACTCCCATAAGCAAGCTTCTTCATAATCCTATAGGAATTTCATGCTACAAAATGATAGTGCTTTGTTTCCTCTACTACATAAGTAATAAATTTTCACTAAACAATATTAAATCTGACTCTTAATAAATCAAACCCCTAGTAATTTATAACTTTGCTTAATTTTGGCCTGGAAATAAATACCTTCCAATTAAGATTGTTGTTGCTCAGCAAAACTACATCTCACACTATATACTATCCTTTCCCAGGGACTTGCTGGATGCAACAGATTGCTTCTAGCATGAATGAAAAATGAACAATAGATATAGCATATAGACTTCCCCTTTATATATCAATATTCATCAATCAAGCCATTAAGCTGACAGTTCTATTTTTCCCTGGTGGCTTTACTGTTATGGCAAACTTTCTGCCGCTATGAGATGACTGTGCCTATGCCTTGTACACTGCTCGGGAATCTCCAGTGAGTAAAAAGCACAACAAATCCTTGTCTTCGAGTGAATGGCATGGTCTTCTCCCAACTGCATGAGCCTACCCAAATTTGTTTTTATTGCTTGTTCACAACAGCAAAAGTTAAGATGTTAGTACAAAAAATACAGCATACAAAGTAACACTCTTTTAGCAGCATTCACATTCAAGCTGGCTTCACAGCTTAGCATTATTCTCTTCTCCTATGCAGGCAACATGATAATTCAGAAAACAACATCTTTCCATTTTGATCCAAGCCTTTACTATTACACAGGCATCACTGTCAGCATTTCACAGGCATAGAGATTTATGAATCTTCCATTGAGAAAATGTGGATGACAATTGTGTAGAGCAGCACAATTCAGCACTCAAGGCTGGGCCTCATTTCTCCAGGTCCCTCATAGGGTTTTACTTTCAGGCCATTCTCTGCCTTATTCAACAAGGAATATAAGAATTTTAATAAAATACACCTCTTTGTTTCTTTTTATTGTTCCCACTTTTTGATTGCCAAGCTTCTCATCACAAGGTCACAAGATCAAATGCTTTGATACCAAATTGAAATAGTGAGCACATACTAAATGTAGATTCACACAACATGAATGACAGAGTTGATAATATCAAAATATATTATGCATATAGGATCATTACAATGATCATATTTATTGGTTTATAAAGCTATTTAATTTTTTCCATGCCACCCTATAGCTAACCCTATGGGAAATACTTGTACAACTAACCTTCTAACTTATTTATTTATTGTACTCTTAACACTTGTAAGGTTTATTTATTTAACTAACATTTATTTATTTATATATCATCTACACTAACAATAGATGTAATAAATTAATTCCAATAGGATCACCTCTAGACTTTGTTTGGCTAATAGGGGAACACCCCTTTATTGTTTGATGGGTTCTTTGCGATTCTCCTTGCTACCACTTGTCACCTCAGGGGCCATAACAATGGAGGTTGCTGCTCGCATTCTTGCAACCACTTCACATTTTCACAATACTCCTAATGGCCATTTCACTAGCAGCTTGGTGGTGGTTTGAATGGTGTCTAACCTATGGTCTTGTGGTGCCAAATGCATAATATGTTATTACATTTGAGTTGATTCACTCAACTTATGGGCATTTAAAGTTTTTTATAATGATATTTTGTCTCTGAACTTGCCCAATGGGCCTTAAGGACTTCATCATCATTTTCCTTGATGATTATTATACTTTTAAAATCTAAGTTAGTTTTGTCTCGGGCTGTGTGCCCAATGTGATCTGCTTTAATGAAGTGTGATGTCACTCACACACTGTTTGTATGAATAGCATTGTGATTACTTGTATTTTTAAATGAAGAGACATGCTTTTCCATCAAAAAATATTGAAGCTAAAAAATAGGCTCCTTGGGATTGTATCCATCCAAATTGGAAAGACTATCACCATTATTTCCATTTTCGATGTATCCTAAGCATTTCCCATAAGTATATGTCCCAATGACCTAGGTTTAGCTTTTTTGTGTGGATTTATTCGTCAAAGTAAAACAAAGAAGTTTAGAATGATATTGCAGAAAATTTGTTTCCCATTAGTTTTTTTGATTGTTAGAGTCAATCATCCATGTCCTTTTCTATTATGCAATTCATTTTTTTGTTTACAATCCAATGTTTTGTATCATTTAAAATATTTAGCCTAAACTAATGTTACTTGGTACTATTGATAAAAAAAATCAGCTCTAAGTCAACTAGACCATTGGGGTCACAATGTTCCAACTTGTTGGAGTGTTAATGAGGAGTGCGAAGTGTGAATTCGTTAAGGGACTAGTGAAAAAGGGTAATGATAATGGTTAAGGATGATTAGGGATGGAATGAGACATCTTCAAAAAGTCTTCCATCAAAGATGGAGACCTCAAAATGACCCAAAAGTTACTTTGGTGGGTTTGTTGCTTGTAGGATAGGGTGAATGCATTGTTCATTGTGGCAAGGTCATCGGCAACCAACAATATCATATTGGTGGAATCAATTAACTCAACTAGTGGAACTAACCAACTCGTACTAGTGGAATTTGGAATCTATGAACTCATTCTAATACAAACAACCAATGGAATTTGAAGGGCTTTACTTTTAATCTTAATGTTTGGTCTTCCATTTTGTCGATTGGTTTTCTTTCTTTTTGAGTTTGGGAAGCCATAGGAAGGTCATATGTTTCCTTACCATGTTATAGAAGTGATTGGACTCTCATTCTATGCTGGTTGTAGTCCATCTTCATGACTGTTGCAAGTGAATGTGATTCTTAGTGAAGTGATAGTTTGTTGTAGGTATAATAGAAAATCTAGGATTGTTTTGAGAGCTCATTGATGATGTGTAATAAATTGTACATTTGTAGTAACCTATTCGTATTTTCTTTCTAAAGCTAGAGTGTTTAACCCTATGTTGGGTTTTCTCTAGGGCAAGTTGTGTGTACGATTAATTTATTGTGTGTTTATCTATGTTCCACCGAGTTTTTTGGGACAAGGATGATAGGAAACAAAGTGATGTAATTCTAGAAAATAGGGGAAATTTATAAGTATAGAATATCAAATATTCATATGATAAGGCATTCATCATATTCATTATATAACCATATTGTGGAACATTAGAATTGAAATGAAAATTCACAAGTCCCCATACAAATTAACAAAATTTCAATGTCTAATCATTTGAGTTTTCATTACCAATGCACATATACAACAAAATGAAAAGATTGAAAGGCTACAACTAGAAAATGACAAAATGTAAACAATTAGATCTACTGTTTCTATGCCTTTGCCTCATCTTCACCTAAATCAAAATCAAATCTGAATTTGAGTCATTGCCAATATGAGGGATTGTTTAATCCAATGGAACCCCATCCAATCCCTTTTGTACCTCCTCATCAATCTATGCAGCATCTTGAAGATCAACATCCTGTTGTAAAGTTGAGTTTGTTGATCTTGAAGTCACAAGGTACCATGCATGGTCACCAACTTCTTCGCTCATTGGGACATAAGCGTATTCCTCTCAACTGACTAAATGAAGCTGTATGTGGGTCGATTCCACTTTTCAACAAAGGAAGTGACAAACTATGAAGAAGAAGCGAATTCCAAGCATCCTCATTCTTTTGTATCCTTGTTATGCCATGTCCACTATCTAGTAGGGTTAGATTGATATAATGTAGCTTGATCTATGCTTGCTTGTGGTTTGTTGAATTTTGGACCTCGAAGATTCTCAAAGGCAATCTATTGTGTTTGAATTAAATCTGCCTCTTAATGAAGGGCCTTCGTTAACCCTTCTTTTACGTCTTCATCATCATAAGGAGGCATTCTTCCAACACTTGGTGTATATCATTTGGGATTTAGTGCATAGGCTGTGACATGAAGTAGGGTGCGCATAGAGTTGCATTGCTATGTCATAAAGGGCCTAATATGCTTCTCATAAAATTCCATATTAGAATCTTGTTATGAATTGCTTGCTTCATCTTCTCAAGCATGTTGTCAAACATTTCATAAATCTTTCCAAGACTAGGAGAGCTTGTATTAGTATATCTAATGAGCCACATAACATGTGGGGTGAAGGAAAAATTATCTACAAACCATAGTTTTAGAAAAGAATGGGACTCAAATGACAAATAATGAATGCTAATACAAAAATGAATTTAACTTACACTTTACAAACATTAATAAATCAATAATTTAATAATATAATTAGAATTTTCTTACCTCACACTTGATCACCAATCATCATCAAGAATATTTTTCTTCATGCTTTTTCATTTAACCATGTTTTCCTCTGATCATCTATACCACTTTGGATAAACCATCATCAATTGTAGAGGCTCTTGCACTTGAAGCATCCTCTTGAACAAAATAAAATAGCTGGCATATCTAGTTTCCACGAGTTTGAGGAATGCTTTCCTCAAAATTGTCTTAAGAGAGCAAGAGAGGTGTGGTGGTTGCAAATGAACTTCCATATATCTATCAGTTTTCCACTACTATTCATCCAAGATATGTTCTCTATGCCTTTCAATGCATTGTTCAACACATGAACGCAACACGAGGTCCAAATAATATGCTTATAAGCACCCTCCACTATCATGCTAGCTAAGTTATACACATGTATTGAATTGGTAAACACCTATAGAACATTTGAGACCCCAACCTCCTCTATGGTGTCTTTCAAAATTTAAAATTGGAAATCTACGTCCTTCTGATTCCCTAAACAATTAATAGATCTAAGAAAATAAGAGCTATTTGCACATGTAACTATGATACTGATGAGTGTCCAATGTTTAAGATTTGTTTATCCATCCATGATAATAGAGCATTCCATCCTCAACCAAGTTTGTCTTCTTTATCAAGGAGGCTAGTGCGTTGTTTATGTTTTGTAGGAGAGGTGTATGAGAGACCGACATTTGTATCTTTCAACATTTGTTTGAAATAAGGAGAACAGGCTGCATGAAATGGGATGGCATGGGCAAAGAAAAATTTGAGAATTAAAAAATATATTACTTCTCGTAATTGCACATTCAACATCTTTGCAATTGTCCTCAACCTCTTACTAGTCTTCCTCTTTCCTCTTGTAGAAATCTCACCAATAGCAACCATGGATGGTGTAAGATATTTTGTAGACTCTATTGGCATACCCCTATATCTTGGCTCATGCTCCATAAACAATCTATTTACATCTTACTTCTCAACTATGGTTTGTTATCACGGAATCTAGCAGCGCTCGTTCCACAGATAACCTCCTACGAAACTTGTCCATTTCCTAGGTTTGTGAAGTTCAAACACGCAAAACAAGGTGATTTTCAAGCCACCTCGAAATGCGTTCCAAAGTCTCAGATAGTCAGTTTGAGCACCCCCCTATGTTCGCCTCGCGAAGACCTTCGAAACGAGCTCCTTCACGAAGTCTCACTGTTCATACTTAGTTAAATTGTGAAATATGCAGTTGCATTGAAAAAGTGCGCTCCTGCTCACAAGCCAAAAATTGGCTAAGTGTTGAAAGTGCAAGGGCGCCAAAAATCAGCGCCCCTGCATGAAAGTGATTTGCCAAAATGTGCAGAAGCGCTAAAAAAGTGCGCTCTTACACATGGTTGCCAGACTTAGCCAATTTTTGGCTCAGGGGCACTTCTTCATGTCTTTTACATTTTTCGCTTATCGTGCCAATTTTATGCCTCAATTAATTGGGCGACTTGAGTTAGGTTTTTTTTGTTTTCCATTCACTTAAAAGTGATTTTATTGTTTCATTTTCATTGTTTGTGATCTTCAACTTCATTCCTCTTTTTTGGGCGCACATCTACATCCTCCAAAAACGCGTTTTTATACAGACCTCTTTCTTGGTCGAGCTAGGTTTCGAGTTTTGGTTCAGGTATGTCGTTCTTTTCTCCTTTCCTTTCTTTCCTTCGCACTTGATGTTTGTTTGATAAATGTTTTGTGATCTGTAAACGTGTTTTTAAATAAACCCACGTTTTTTCTTTCTTTACTTTCTATCTATACGCGTGGGCATTCCTTTCTTACCCTAATCGCGTTCTTTCATTCCCCATTGGCTAAACATGCAGATGTTGTTCCATTGTTTGTGTTAGGTGTGGCTTTCTTGCATATACGCGTTTTCTTTTCTTTTGCTTTGGTTGATCTTACCCATGCGCTTTAATCTCCTCACATGATTCTTTGTCAATACTTTGAAATGACAATGAAAGAAACTCACGTTTTGTGAGTAAGATTGCACTATGTTTTTCATAAAAACCATGGCGGTAAAATGAAGATCTAATGCACTTCAATATGTGTTCTCAAGTATTGATTCCAATCCTATTCAATACTTCCAAATTGCCAAAGCGTTGTTCTTAGAAATCATTATATTATGTTTTCATTGTTCTTCCTAAATGCTAAAGCACTCAATTTCAGTGCCATATCAATTGCCAACTTCACAGTGAAAAGTGTCATGGCGCTGAAAATCAGTG
Organism: Sequoia sempervirens; assembly: GCA_007258455.2. NCBI lineage: Eukaryota > Viridiplantae > Streptophyta > Pinopsida > Cupressales > Cupressaceae > Sequoia > Sequoia sempervirens. Next base: position 13,494 of record VDFB02149880.1, read on the forward strand.
CCCTGACATATTTCTTGAAGTTTCTAACTCTAAAGTGCAAGGGCGCTGCTTTTCAGCGCCCCTGCACCAAAGTCAGTTTCTTCAAAATGCAAGGGCGTTGATTTTCAGTGCCCTTACACTTTTCACAATTTTTACCTGAAACACCTTGAAACTTGCCAATCTCGTTCCAAACTGCTTTTTGTCCACTTTGTGCATCGTTTTGCATGCCTTGTCATCGCTCCACGCTTGCTCATCGTCGTTACTCACCTCACGCATTCCCATGCTGTTTAACGACTAACGTTTGTTCTGACTCCACATCTTGCAGTCTCTTTTCAAGATCCTCAAAGTTGATTGATCAAAGATTCAGTTGCTCTCAGATGACTGCCAGAAAACCTCTGTCGTCTTCAAAAGCAAAAGGCAAAATGAAATATAAATATCAAGGTGTCTATTTGCCAACTGTAGTGGTCTCCAAGGTGGAAGAAATAAAAGACATAGAGGTTGGCCATCAAGACTTAAATTTAGGTGGTCGATTAAATGCACAGAGAAATAATTTGAAATCGACAAAATAACACAGCATATACCCTGGGAAAACCCTCCTCTTGAGGGAGAAAAACCCAGCAACAAAGATCTCTCTTATATTTGATGCAACAGTGGCAATTTTTACAAATTACAATGAGGTCTAACACAAGACCAATATGCAGTACCTGGCAATAAATAATGACAGATAACAAACTCTAGATCACACCTGGCAATATCAGAACACAGATCCAATAATGTTCACTTTGCACTGAAAGGTCTTCAAACTATGCACTGGATTGTCTTCGATCTGTATTAGCTCAACACTGTGAATGTTCGCCCTTGAATTCTGACTTCGCACTTGCTTGTTATATTCGCACTTGAGTATATTGCAGAATTGATAAGAATCGCGTCAATCTGTACCTTGTATTCGCACTGTTTGATATCACGGAGCTGGTGTATTCGCACTTAGATCTCAGACAAGTTCGCAGACAAGTTCGCACTTTATCATCAGCTGTGTTCGCACTTAGATCATAGACAAGTTCGAACTGGAATAATAGCTAAGATCGCGCTTTAGTAAAATGATCGAACTGATCTCCTACTTCAATATGTTCGCACTTTAACATTCAGATATGTCCGCACTGTATACTGCAAAGCTGATGAGAATAACTGAACTCCGCTTGATGATCATAATAGACGAAACAAGGAGAATATATATACAAGAGACGCATGCCTCAAACACCTTCAAGTCGGGCTCTAATAAATTTCGAATATCCTTTAATAAAGGTCGGCCTCAAATAAATATTAATTATCTTCTAATAAAAGATCAACTCGAATTCTTTTATGTCGGCCCATAATATGAAGTGAGAATAAAACAAAACAATAAATATAAATTGTATAGCCAACGGCTATCATCCAATTTATGATTCCACGAAGGAGCTGAGCTGGAAGGAGCTACCGAAGCTGCTATATCATTAACACTCCCTCTCAGCTAGGGAGAGAACTTCCAGCTGCATAATACAAATCATCTCCATATGAGGTTCATCTGCCACCATTGCCTGCAATCAGATATAAAGAGAGAAATATCACCTCAATGTGATATCAACCATCACATGGTTAAGTACTAGTGTTCATCACTTTCGTGATGTGGTCACCTCAACGTGACTTTCACCATGGCTCTCCCAGAGGGTGAGACACAAGTACAAGAAGATCATCACGGACTCTCTCACGTGATGTTGTCATGGAGTCACACACATGACATCCACCATGACTCGCTCAGAGGGTGGAAACGAGGGCTTTCACCTCAAATTCTTCCGTCACAGAAGAAATTGCATTAACAAAGGATTTCACCTCGAACTTCTCTCACAGAGAAGAACTCATTAAGCAAGGCTCACTGATACTGAGACTCATACTCAGTCAAGGCTGGATTCTCCACCATACCAAGCTTGTCTCGAAAGTATACAAACTTTACCCTGG
>VDFB02149881.1:0-40418 GCA_007258455.2 Sequoia sempervirens
ATCAAATGAAAAAGAAATGGATGAGATTGATTTGATCTATCAATGGTCACAACTGAAAGGAGGATGAAACATGGATCAAGGATTGACATCAAAGATCACATGGATCAAGAAAAGATCAAGGGCTCAAAATCATGCAAACAAACACACTTTGCAACAACTTTAAAAAGTTGTTTCAAAGTTTGTTTGGAGTAATCATTACCTTTTTTTGGAGGAAAATAGGAGAATATTCCTTTGAAATATTCCCTATGCAAGTGGATGAGAGGGAAATTAGCAATTTAGTTAATTAAAATTAAATTTGAATGTGCAAGATGAGGAATGTGAGGATATTCTTTAAATTATTGATTTATTTAATGAAAAGGAGATGCAAATATGATATTTAATTAAATAGTTTAGGCTATTTAATTAAATAAGAGGACTTAGGGTTAAAATTAAATAATTTGTATTATTTAACTAAATCAGATGAAACGTCAGTGTGAGAGGGGGTGAATTAACCCAATTAGGTCAATTAGATTAATAGGTGAAAATGAGGCATTTAATTAAATAATTAGGCTTATTTAAAAGAGGATAGGTTTGAGGACGAAATGATGTTAGTTAGCCAATATGATCCATTGAAACATTTTTAAGTGTCTACAGAAAGATATCATCTTTGTTTTATGACTAAAGATTTCATTCATGACTTGGGAAGGGTGAGAGTTAACAAAATATGGCCTCAACACATAGAGACATTTATGGTGACCTCTTAGGGGATCCTTTCCTTTGAGGAAAGCCCTAGCTACTAGCTTTTGGATACTCTAAGCTCATTCAAAAAGGTCAACACTTCAAAATTTGAGAACTCGTATGAATGAGTAATTATAGTTTTTTAGGGTATTCTAGAGCAAGGATAATTCTACATTAGTCAAGTTGCCCTCAATCTTAGAAGGTTTTATCCTTATCGATTAAATCCTTTTGGTAAATTTTCTTAAGCTTCTCCATAGTGGCCTTGGATTGAAACTCCAACTACATTAGAGGGCAAAGGATTACCTCTATTTCTATAACAATTTGGTGTATGGACACATCCTCCAAATGATGTTTGGCTTGATTTGTTTTTGTGTGATAATTAATTTAAACCCTTCTTCCAAAACTATATTTTTATTTTGAAATGAGGGGACTCCTTGTTGAACATGTGAGATAACGTGCCCCCTCATTCCTTGTAGAACCAACTCTAAAGTATTCAATTGGACCTTACACTTTAGAGTGGCTTAATTTAATTGAGAATGCCATTTTATTTCACAATAATAACTCTCTTATTATCAATACCCATAATGACTAGGTATTCATTTGATAAATCAAACATTTTTTAACTAGGGATTTTGCTTACAAACCTTAGGATTCAATGAAAGGAGGGCTTCATCCACCTCAAATTTTACTTTTGTATTTAGATCTTGGGTGGAGGATATGAAATTTAGGTCAAATTTGAGCTATGTGGACGCGTTGTAATTATAGCTCAATATGAGACATAAAGATCCTTCACCAATAGTGTAAATTTAGGTAGTTTCTTGGATTGTTGGAATTCCACCTATAATTTCTTAATCATGATTGTAATTTATGTCTAGGAATCTATCAATTTTCAAACATTTTTTTGAGCAATTCTATGGTATTTTCCACACTTTCTTAATGTGTCTCTTCTAAGTTTTTTTGCTTTTAGTGGTATCCCTTTATTGTTATCATAGTTTTATCAAACAATTATTTTAGGATAATGCTTCTCTTGTTATGTTTATAGTCTCTCTATTGAAAGCCAAGTTTGGAGTTCTTTGTTCAAATTTTGGAGTTTCAAGTCTTGTGCTTTAACTACACCCTAAGTTTATTGACCATATTCTTGGTTCATCCTAGTTCAACCTCTCTTTTCCAACTTCCTATTGAGTTTGAGAAAATTTAAGATAATAATTTTTAGTCTTCCATTAGTTTCACTCTATGCTTAGATTGTATCTCAATCAAACTCATACCCACCACATGAATCAACTAATATCTTGGGTGCATTAAGCATTGCAACTTATTCACATCAAGATTCCTATGAGAAATAATCAAATATTATTGAGTAGGTTCATGCAATGACCTAATGTTTCCATGCATAAAAGATCTATCTTCTTTCTACCTCTAACTTTCCATATTGGCATCATAGGCCTACTTGACTATTACCCCTTTGTATCAAAATTCTATGGGGAAGTAGATGAAATTACTTACAATTGGAGACCCTTGAGGTAGACCATATGGGATGGTCACCATTTTTCATGCCAAAGTAAATAATCCTTTAGGGGGAAAAGGAGAGTGAACCATGAAAGTGGAGGGAGAGAATTGGGATAAACCAAAAGTAGGATGTGGAAGCATTTATAGAATTGGTATGGATAATTATGGGGAAATCTAAGGAGGATATGGTTGCAATGCAAACATTATTGATGGGGATAATAGGGATTGTTTTTCAATGGGTACAAGTTTTTAGGATACCTCATTGGTAGAAGGGAGTTTTATTGGGTGTGGGATAGGAGAAGTAATGTGGATAAGAGGAAATGAGAAATTAGGTGCATAAATAGGTGGGAGAGAAGAAGAGGGAAAAATCAATACCTACCTGCACAGTCATTGTTATTAGAAGTGCCTGAATTTGTTAGTGTTCCTATTTAGTGTCTATATCCTTAGAGGTAGATCCCCTTTGAACCACCAAATTCCTCTTCTTTCTTAGTTCAATATGTGTGGTGTGATCCAAGCCTTGGCTTGTAGGTGTCTATGCAATCCTATCAATGCACTATGCTATGGTTTCTTGTATCTCTAGATTTTGAAGATTGGATAATAGAGATTGTTCGACTCCCTTTTGAAGTTTCTCCTTTTCTTTCTAGAGGGTCATTTGAGCTTTCAATTTTTCTTATTCTAGTTGTACCTAAAGGCTCCCAAATGTCAAAGCTAACTAAGTCGAATGGGAAAGAACTTGGGATGGGTTTCCTTGTAATATAATCCTATTATTTTACCTCTTGTGATCTTGTAGTTCCTCCTATTTGTATATTAATAACATCATAGTCAAAATAGAGAAATCATTTTTTTCCTGATAATGTTTCCTATAAACTCAAAAAAATCAGACTGAGGATAGATATAAATGATATAAGCACACTCCTAGATCCACAAGACCAAAAACCACAACACAGAGAAATGCAGAGAAAAACCATTTCTCCCAGACACCACTGTTTCATAGTTCACACACTGGTGAACACAACTTCTTCTACCACATGATCCAGAACCTAAAATTTGGGATATAACACCTTTGAATACCACTAATCAACATATTTGAACCACACAATCAGATCTTCAATCATGAATAAATGCGGAGCTAAACACTAAACACTACTTTGCCAAACTAAACACTCTACCACACCGTTTCATCTTTTATTCAAATTTTATCAAAAGCACTTGGAAACCAAGCACCACAAACACCACCTCAACATCTTCAACACCTTCTCAGCATCTCAACCATATAAGAGGTTGAAAATCCATAAACATATGCTCATCAAAAAAACACTAGAGGTTGATATCAGTGAGACTACTAATGACAACATAATGCAACCAATCAAAGCATCTCCACAGGTTGACATCAATGCAAAAATAAAGATCTATTGAGATCAATGACAACAAAAACTTCCAACAATCTCCTCCTTTGTTATTGATGGCAACACATGATATGAAAAACCATCAATAAAAACAACTCTGATCACAAACACGTATACTATACATTAGTGCACATTACTCCACAAACATCTGTCCTTTTCAACACTTTCTCTTTTACAAGACTTCTCTCCCCCTTTTTCCATATTGTTTTTCAGCTTCTTTGCTTTCACATCGATGGAAAATTGTCCTCCATCTCATACACGGTGTGCCTACATCAATCTGGGAATAAGGGTGTTTTGAAATCCTTTGGGTGATCGTGACTATGCATCTAATTGAAACTTGATGACCTTAACTTATCCCATAGATACTCAAAATTATCCTTAGGAAGAGCCTTTGTGAAGATATCAACAACTTGATCCTTAGTAGGCACACACTTCAACTTCACCTCATTCTCTACAACCTTCTCTCTTAGAAAGTAATACCGAATTGAGATATACTTTGTTGTTGAATGCATTATTGTATTCTTTGAAATATTGATAGAACTTGTGTTATCACATAAGAAAGGAATTGTTCCATCATATGACACTCTAATATACTTCAATATTTCCTTCATCCACAATACCTATGTGTAGCATGATTCTTCAAAATGTACTCTACCTCTGCAGTAGATAATGACACTATTTTTTTCTTCTTACTTAGCCATGAAACCAACCTTCTTCCAAGAAAGAAAGCACCACCACTTGTACTTATTTTATCATCCATACAACCTGCCCAATCTGCATCTATATAAGCACTTAGAGAGAAATCAATATCCTTAGGATACCATAAGCCATGTTCCAGAGTGCCTTTCAAGTATCTGAATATTCTTTTTACTGCTACCACATGTAAATCTCTAGGATCTTCTTGAAATATAGCCACAAGACAAACTGCATGCATGATATCCAGTCTAGTAGCAGTTAGGTATAGCAGTCCACCAATCATTGATCTATACTTTCTTTGATTAGCCTTAGGAGATTCTTCGTTCTTACTCATCTTGCAACCAATAACCATGTAATTACATACCGGTTTAGAGTCTTCTATTCCAAACTTCTTCATCATTTCCTTGACATACTTTGACTATGATATGAATATTCCTTTCTCTGTTTGGTTGATTTGAAGGCCAAGGAAGAAATCCATCTCCCTAAACATAGAAATCTCAAACTCTTTTTGTATTTCTTCTGCAAATCTCTTGCACATACTTTCATTTCCTCCAAAGATTATATCATCAACATACACAACCATAATCAAGATTTGATCTTTCTCAACTTTAAAATAAAGGTTGTTGTCTGTGGTACCTTTATTGAATCCCTACTACAACAAGTACCTATCCAATATTTTGCATACAAGCTCTGGGAGCTTGTGACTCCATATGATCCTTCTTCAATCCCTTACCCATGTTGGGATTATCACGATATTTAAAGCCTTACAGTTGTTCAATTGCTCATATACTAGCTCATTGAGAATCAGACTTCACATTTCATGATAAACTTTAGAAATCCTTATTAACTATTTTTCAAAATCCAAAACATCCTAATAAGCCTCCCACCATCCTTGCCACAGTCCAAATTTCTTCTCATTCAGCATTCACTTCTACTTGTGGTAGCGCACAAAACTGCCTTGTTCCTTAGCTTCCTCATTCTCATTTAATTTTGTTTAAAATGGGCTTGGATTCAATCACATTCTTGTTTGTTGGTCTTGAGACCAGTTCCCAAGTTTGAATCTTCTCAATCTACATCAATTCTTCTTCCATATACTTGATCCAAATTTCATCTTTGCATGCCTCAATCACTGTTTTAGGTTCAACTTTGGAGAGTAAACATAAATTTAATTGTTCTTCTGTCATAGAAACCTTTCTTCTTTTCAATACACCTCTACTTTTGTCACCAATGATCTAATCTTCAAAATGATTTTGTTGCACATACTTAGGGGTCTTAGGGATCCTATCTAGAGCTTCTTCCTCTTCAACTTGCAGTTCTTTTTCCTTACCATCATCTTTCTCTTCTTCTTTGCAACAGGACTTATCTGATTCACACCCTTCTATTAGCACAGAGCTTTTATGTAAGTCTTCATCCACTTTGACACTTGCACTTTCAACAATTCTTTTTAGCCTCTTGTTATAACATCTATAAGCCTCTCATTGTAGAGTATCCAAGGAAGATTCCTTCATTAAATCTTGCATCAAAATTTCCTAAGTTTTCTTCATTTCTTCTGATATAGCACTTGCTTCCAAACACTCTGAAATATTTGACAATAGGATTTCTTCTATACCATAACTCATGGGAGTCTTTGAACTATTTGTCCTTGCTTGCTGTTAAGTATGTATACTACAGTATGAATTGCTTCTCTCTAGTAGACATCTGATATATTTGCTTCCTTCATCATTGTCCTTATACCTTCCTGAAATGTCATATTCTTCCTTTCTATAACTCCATTCCGTTGAGGAGTCCTAGGAGCTGACAAATTTCTCTTTATTCCATGATCTTCACAAAAACTGTTAAACTCATTGGAGGTGAACTCTCCACCTCTATTAGATCTTAAACATTTGATTTTCATATCCATTTCATTCTCAACCATGGATTTAAATTCTTTAAACTTATCTAGAGCTTTTGATTTTTCTTTGAGAAAAGTTACCCGTCATTCTAGAGTAATCATCAATCAATAACATAAAATACATGTTACCTTGAAGGCTTCTTGTTATTGTAGGTACACAAAGGTTTGTATGCACCAACTCTAAAGGTTTTGTAGTAGAATATTATTTGACATCGAACCTTTTTCTTGTTTGCTTCACAACCTGACATTCCTTGCAAACTACATTAATAGGATTTGTAATCTTTGGTAGATCTCTCACAGCTTGAGCAAAGTTGATCCTCACTAGGCTATCAAAATTGACGTGATAAATTCTTCTATTCCATATTCAACTTTCATTGATTTGAGTCATAAAGCACATACCATTAACACCCTTAAGCTGGTAAACATTTCCATATGCCCTTCCTGCAACAACCAAAGTTTTGGATCCTTTTCTAATCTCACAACCACCATCCTAAAATACAAGATTATATCCTTTGCTACACATTTTTCCTACAGTTAGAACATTATGCTAGAGATCCTTAACATAAATAACATCATCCATATTATGCTTTCCATTAAAACTGATTGAACCTTTTCCACATATCTTATTAACAAATGTATCATCACCAAACTTAACAAGACCACCTTTAAACTTCTCAAGTTTAACAAACTTACTCTTATCACCTGTCATGTGATTTGAGCATCCATTGTCAATAATCCAGTAGTTTTTGTCCTCTCTTGCATGAAAAGCAACTACCATAGTCCCTCTGACATTATGACCTACTTCTGAAGAAACTTCCTTCATACATCTCTCAAAGTTAGCAAAATTAGTTCCAATATTTAGAGCCATGAACAAGCATTCATCATTTTCATCACCTGGGTAATCATATTCATCATCAGATATACTAGCATCTTCTTTAACATAATAAATTCTCTTAATTGATTTACCTCTATTATCCTTAAATTTGTCACTTGAAGCTTTGATTGGACATATTGAAGCATAATGACCTATCTTTCCACAATTAAAACATTTGAAAGGTAACTTACTCTGTATTTTCCAGTGTCCTTTTTCAATCTCCACTAAAATTTTGCTTCTAACTCATCAAACTCATCTGGATTAGGTTCCTCATTCTTCTTTGCTTTGCCAACTTTAAAAGTGGTCTCTTTTCTTGTATCACTTGGACCAAACTCTCTCAATTTAAAAGTAGTTAGAGCACCAAACAACTAATCTCTAGAATAATTCTTCAAGTTTTCCACCAAGGCCTCTGATGGAATCAAAAACTTCATCCACTCTATGCATGTAGCCTGCAATATTTTCACCTTCTATCATCCTTAGGGTTTCAAAATTAGTTTTCAGATTGTGCATCTTTTTTTGCTTGACATTATCATCTCCTTCATAAACACTTTCCAGTGTCTTCCAAATTTCTCTAGTAGATTTATAGCTCATAACCTTCACAAGTTATGAATTAGAAAGACCACTCAAGAGAGAATACCTTTATTTTTCATTGTTCTCATAATCCTTGATCTCATCATCAATTGATGATCCATTTGTAGGTATGGTATTATCCATATTCAATTGACTTCCAAACTCCATACCTTAGGGAAACAAAGAAAACTTCCATCCTGGTCTTCCAGAATGCATAATTAGATCCATTAAATAGAGGAGCCTCCTTGTGTACCATCGGTTCTACCTCAAGCAATTAAGCTTTATTCTAAGGAACCTTTCTCTGATACCAATTGTTGAATGCAAAAGACAACTAAGAGGAGGGGTGAATTAGTTGTACATTAAAACATCAAAAACCTCATTATAAGCATTTAGATCTGAATTGCCCCTAGGTGCACTTAAGGACATTACAAACCCTTATCATGCATTAGCAAAATGTAAACATGAGAAACAATAATGCAAACACATGAGAACACCAGATTTACGTGGAAAACCCAACAAGGGAAAAACCATGGTGAGGATTAGCGCACAATATAAAGTAATTACAAAACCGAATACAATAGGCTCACTATCAGAGGGCTCACTACCCAAAAGAAAGAAGGGCTCACTGCTAGATTAGAAAGGAGAAAGAAAGAAGATTGTTACAATGAGAAATCCATCTTAGAGCAACAAAAAATATCCACCCTTGAAAATTTTCACCATCAATAACCTCCAACTCATTGCTATCAAAAAATTCAAGTACTTTATAAATGTAGACCCTTCTGCTCACTACATTGGAGTCATCTACATTAAGCTCACATTTCAGATATTTGTATCTGATTAAATTCACATCTCAGCACATCCTCGCATCTAAATACTCTTCTCCAACAATTCACCTTTCCTTGATACCATTTGCAACCTTAAAAACATCTTTCAAGGTCGGCTATACACATCAAACATGCAAATTCAAAATAGGTCGGCACCAAAACGTTCCCGCGGTGGAGAGCAATGAAGGCAGACCACATCACGCCTTAACTCGGACCTAAATCCACATATATATGCCACACCACACTTTGACAAACACCAAAGCATATATGCAATTAGTGTAAACACCCAAGGTCGGCCAAACCTGTGTTAACACCATTAAACATTTAAGTACATGATTCCTCAAACTCAAAGACAACTCATGGTCTACACACAACACTTAAAAATAATCTAGAATATTCCATCAACACCTCGAAATCCAAAAAATCCTTCACAACAATATACACTTGAAGAACATAATCATTTTATACACCCAGTTAACCTTCCACACATTGTAACACATGAATCCAACCTTGCGGAGCACCAAAACTAAAAAAAAACATATTGAGGATATATATGAACAATATAAGCACACTCCCAAATTCGCAAGACCAAAAACCACAATGTGGAAAAATGCAAAGCAAAACCATTTCTCCCAGACACCAATGTTTCATAGTTCACACATTGGTGAACACAACTTCTACCACATGATCTAGAACCTAAAATTTGAGATATAACACCTCTGAACACCACTAATCAACATATCTGAACCACACAAGCATATCTTCAATCATGAAGAACTATGGAGCAAAACACTGAACACTACTCTGCCACACTAAACACTCTTTACCACATTGTTTCCTCTAATTTAGATTTTCTCAAAAGCACTTGGAAACCAAGCACCACAAACACCATCTCAACACCTTCAACGCCTTCTCAACATCTCAACCATACAAGAGGTTGAAAATCCATAAAAATATGCTCATCAAAGCAACACTAGAGGTTGACATAAATGAGGCTACTAGTGACAACATAATGCAACCAATCAAAGAATCTCCATAGGTTGACATCAATGCAACAACAAAGATTTGTTGGCATCAATGACAACAAAAAATTCCAACAATGACCACCTAATGTGGCTTGATACATAAAGTAGAATAAAAAAATTAAATAATAATTATACTCTAACAATAAATAGGTCTCCTAAGAAGGAAGGGGTTTCACAACAAGCTCATATATCTGCAGATGTGAGATGGGATAATAAATGGTTGGTAACCTTTTTATGTCAGTGTTGGGATGGTTAGAAATGAATGAACCCATATTTAAGCCTCAAGTTCTTACCTATTTTTCATAAATCCCTCTAGGTCATATACCTAGCAACTATCAATAAGCTCCAAAATTAGGAATGCAAACTTCAATGTGAGGAGATGCTCTAACCACTCTTATTGATAGTTATTCCCTTAAAGGATAAAGGAATGCCATATATCACTCTTTTCTTCCTTCTTGTACCATATTTAAAATCAATGACATATAGTTGATGAGGAAAATCAATGACTAGGACTTTGTGTAAGAAATTTTTGAAATCAAAAGGCTTCCTCCTTGAAACCACATATCTTGATCATTTTATAATGCTAACCAAAGTATTGGTAATGAGTCACATTGATATTTTTCATTAGCACCTATTGCCTTGTATTTTTCCAAGTGACATCATCATCTATGAAACTAGGGGCCAAGAATTTTTCCACAAACTCATAATAATCTGAAGTTCAAGAGATCACATGTGTCTAGCTCAATATTAGAATAACCTTTGCAATTAAGTAGAAGTATACAAACAAAAGAACATGAATATTAGGATCATGATGACTCTCATGATCAAAGTGAGTAATAATTTGGCTATCAGAAGAGAGAATTTATTAGGTATTTATATTTTTTTTATTCAAAATTATTTTTTATGATATTTCTCTTGTCTATTAGTGATACACATTTTTAAATTTTTATTTAAGAATTAACATATAATTATTTTCTATTGTCCCATTTTAGAATCTAAATTTTAAACACTATTTTTAGATTAGGTTTTATTTGTACTTGTCGTGTTTATTTGGTAACAATGGGCATACTAACATACATTTTTTAATTTCCATTTACTAATTAACAATTTAACATACTATTATTTTCAAATGTTAAATTTTAGAATCTATATTTTAAACATTATATTTATATCATCAAATGTGATCCCATGACCATCCTTTATAGAACACATAATTCTTAGTAATCCCTTATTTATATTGAATACCCCATGTACTATGTGAATTATTTTACAACAATTCAACTAAATTCATACTAATCGCCACCAATAGTATATACAACAAATGTGTATCTAGATTCTAGAAACTAGAGATTTCATAAAGTAAACAATCAAATAATGGAGATTATTCGAACATAAATAGAATTAAGTCTTATAAAAGAAGGAATGCATAAAATTATTACAATATTTTACTCAAAAATATTATTTTCACATTACTTAGTTGGAATCTCAAAATGGACTATCACACTCTTTTGATATAGACAAGTTAAAAGTTTCCAACTAATTAAATATATTATATATTGAGTTAGTAAATTTTGGTGTAGGTCTCTATGGAACTAACCCAAAAAATAATTTTTTAATACTCTTTCTTGGAAAATGAAAATTATAACAAAGTATTTAAAAATTAATTAATATTTATTTAATTAAACTCTATATTTCCTATAGTTGGCATATCATCTTTTGTAGCATTTTTCATAATGTCCCAAGGTAAAATAATAATGTAAATCCAAATTTAACCATTGACAAACACTTATTATTTGAAATGACAACACTATCAGCCCTAGAATTTACTCAAATATTACATAAATTATATTAAAATTAATGTTTACGCATCAAGGGATGGGAGGATGGTTGTGTGCGGGAGAGGGAAGGCAGGCACGCAGCCTGGTAAGGGCTGCGGTCTGTGATTTTTTGTTTCCTTTGCTTCTGCATGTGGTGTGCTAAGGAGTGGAGTGGCGGTGTTTTGTGCATGGGGGGGTCTTTTTTCTAGGTCGGGTGTTGGCTTTGGTGTGGGAGGGGCTTGTTTGCACAGGGGTGTTCGAGGGCCCTCTCTTTTCATTATATCTTTTCCTGCGTTGCCTTTTGGGGGTCTACTAAAGTTTGTGGGGTTTTTGCTACCAGTCGGTGCTGTGGCTGAATCATTTATTTTTATTGTTGTGTGTATAGTTTATTGTTTCCGTCCTCTTTTGCATTCCTCAGTTCTTGGTGTTCATAGTGTGGGATTTGGCATTTGAGCAAGGTCTCGGTGTTGGGGTTATAGGGTGTTTTGTTCTTTCAGTAATGGTTCTGGGGGAGACATCAGAGGTTAGATCTCCTATGGATTATCATGCTGCATTTGGGAATTCCTCTCCAAATCATCCATCAAAGGTTTTTGATAATAATTTGTTTTCAAATGATTCGGTAAATGGAGGATTTGTGTCGTCTAGAGGTTCTCATATCCCGAAGATAAATGGCTATCTGGAGCATACCAAAGATAGGTCAGTATTGGTAATTCAACCAGAATCGATTGCAGAGGATATTGAGTATTACTTGAAGCATGCTTTGATCTACAAATTCTTGGGAATGAGGGTTTCAATCCGGTTTTTGGAATCATGGGCTCACCGGACCTAGTCCCCGGAGGGTAAGATGGAAATAATGTTGTTGACGAATAGTTACTTCATGGTGACTTTTAATTGCATGGAAGATCGCAATAGAGTTTTTGAAGGCGGGCCTTATTTCCACAACCAGATTGGTTTATTTATTAAAACTTGGCATGCAGGTTTTGATCCTTTGAAGGAGCTCCCAAATCAGGTTTCAGTTTGGGTGCATCTCCCTAGATTTCTAGTTGAATGTTGGTGCAATGACATATTGCATAGGGTTGCTTTGCTGCTAGGGAAACTAGTGGGTCCTTCTCAACAAACTCAAGATAGAAAGGTAATGTAATTTGCTCACATTTGTGTTGAGATGGATTTAAATAACCCTCTTCTAGATTCTTGGGAAATTCGTGCAGGTTCATATTCATGGGTGCAACAACTAGATTATGAGACTTTTCCCTTTTGTTGTCATCTATGTCATGAATACGACCATCTGCAGAGAAGATGCCCGAAGTATAAATCTTTTGAGCCTCAGACTACTCAGCTCCTCGCAACTCTCCTAAGGTAAAAAAAGGAAAGGACCTCATTCCTGGTGAGGTTGCTAGTGTGAAGGGTTTTATTCCTGTTAAGACTCGTAATAGGAACCGAGGTCAAAAGAGGACTCTTAAGGAGCATCAAGAAGGTGATTCCTGGTGATCTCAATTAGTAGGAGGTGAATCTGGGTATGATGATTATGGATCAGGATGTTTTGGAAGTGGTCTAGGAAGGAATTATTCCATATTACAACCAGACTTCACAGGAGGCTGGTGCTTTACAAATGGAAATGAATCTTAGTTTGGTGGTTCATGGGAGGTTCGAGATTCTTGCGGATGCAAAAATGGGAAAGGGGGAGATCTCTACTCCATTGATGAAGGTGGGGTCTGATTTGGTAAAAGGAAGCAAGGCTTCTCCTTCATTGGTACTTCTTTAGAAAGACCAAAGGAAAGGGGTTGTTGAGAAGTCTTCCAAAGCTGGAAGAAAGGACTTAG
Organism: Sequoia sempervirens; assembly: GCA_007258455.2. NCBI lineage: Eukaryota > Viridiplantae > Streptophyta > Pinopsida > Cupressales > Cupressaceae > Sequoia > Sequoia sempervirens. The sequence continues at coordinate 13,147 of VDFB02149881.1, forward strand.
AAAAATTAAAGATGATGGGGGAGACCTTGGTGGAGTTTGTATCTGTTAAGACCCTAGATTCCCATTTTTCTAACCCTCTAAAATGATCGTCATCTCTTGGAATGTAAGGGGCTTGAACAGTGGCCCTCAACAAAAAGTTGTTCGTGAATTGGTGAGATCTCATTCTCCTGATGTTCTCTTTTAACAGTAGACTAAGTTATCTATTGACAACATGGTTGGTTTGTTGCCAAAGCTATGGGGGCAGGGTGAAAGTCCAATGTATTGGGGCTCATGGTAATGTAGGGGGTGTGGCTTGCTTGTAGAACCCATTTAAGATTCGTCCTCTTTGGTGGATGTCCTCCAAGTCTTCTATCTTTGTGGTTGTCTCAAGTCTGGAGTCAGGGGAAACTATTCTTCTTTCAAACATCTATGCGCCTACTGATTTTCCTGGTAAGTAGTTATTATGGTCTCATATCAATTTCATTTGGAGCCTTGCTCCTTTTTTCCCTTGGATTATTGCGGGTAATTTTAATGCTATTATTGAGTTGGATGAGAAGAAGGGTGGTATTGCGAGGTTGAAGCCTTCTACCTCCCTTCTTCATGATAACATATCTTCCTTGAATCTGGATGATATTAAACCCCATAATAGTCAGTTTATGTGGAACAACAAGAGAATGGGAGAGAATTGTATTGCTGAGAGACTTGACCAGTTTTTGGTTTCTTGTTCCTGGATTGTGGTCTACTTGCTCTGAGATTTTAGACTGGAGGGGTTCGGATCACTAGCCTATTAAGTTATCTGCTACTTCGGCTCGTGTTGCTCGGTCCCCCTCTTTCAAGTTCCAGCTTATGTGGTTAAGAGATTCTTCTCTATAGGAGCATGTGGTTGAATGGTGGGGGATGGGAAGACCTGGTCATGGAACTACTATGTATTCTTTTTCCAAAATGTTGCAATATGTGAAATATCAGCTCAAATGGTGGAACGGGCAATGTTTTAGGCTAAGGTTAATGCTCAAGCTGACTTGGATGTCATCACTCGGGAGATTAGGGAGTTTTTTCTTTCTGAGGATTTACTCATGGAGGAGGCAAGGGCTTTGAAAGCTTTGGAGGAATGTGAGTTGGGCGAGAAAATTTATTGGAAACAAAAGGCTCGCATTGAGTGGTTACAGGAGGGGGATAGAAACACCGCTTTCTTCTTCAATTCAGTGAAATCCAGGAGACACGATAATTCTATGCTTGTTCTTGTGAATGACAAGGGTGAGTATTTATCTTCTTGGTAGGATATGTCTAGTGAAGCTTCACAGTTCTTTGCTTTATTATTTAGAGAGGATTCTCGAGATGGTTTAGTGGAAGAAAACCATGTTTTGTATTGTATCCCCTCTTTGGTTACTGGGGAGATGAATGAGCATATTTTGAGCTATATCTCGCTGGAGGAATTGGAGGCTATTGTTTTCTAGATTAAGAAAGGGAAAGCCCCAAGCCCTAATGGTTTTTTGATTGAATTTTATCAGGAATTTTGGGATATCATTAAGATGGACCTATTGGAGGTGGTTCAAGAGTCGCAGAGGAATAAGCATATGTTGCGGGCTTTGAACTCTACCTTTCTTGCTCTCATTCCCAAATATGAGGGGGTGGATTGGCCAAGTCAATTTCGTCCTATTTCCCTTTGTAATGTAGTTTATAAAATCATTTCCAAGTTGATTGCTAAAAGGATGAAGTGATGGCTAAGATGATATATCTCGCAGGAGTAGAGTGGTTTTGTGAAGGACCGAAAAAATTCTAGATGGGGTGGTCATTGCTACTAAAACTATTCATTCTATGGTTGCCTCGAAAGAAAAGGCTATGTTCATCAAGTTGGATATGGAAAAGGCCTATGATAGAGTTAAGTGGTCCTTCTTGCAAAAATTCTTATTGCCTTTGGTTTTGCTGAGGAGTGGGTCCAGTGAGTTATGTCATGTTTTACTTCCACTTCTTTCTTAGTGTTGATAAATGGTGAGACTTCTTCTCTTTTTAGTGCTTCTAGAGGCCTTCATCAAGGGGATCCTCTCCTTATTTATTTATTCTTCTTGTTGAAGGCTTGGGGAGAGTAGTGAAACGTAATGTGGAGCTTGGTTTTATTCAGGGATGGGTGTCGAGAAATGGTTTGCCTCCTCAGTCTCACCTACAATTTGTGGATGATACTGCTTTGATGGGTATGGCTAAGATTGGAGAAGCCATGAATTTGCGTAAGGCTTTGGATACTTATCTTTTTTCTTTTGGTCAAATGATTAATGAAGATAAATCATCCATTTTCTTCTTCAATACTCTGCGGCTTATTCAAAAAAGGAATGCTCACATCTTGAGGTTTCAGATTGGTTCTCTCCCTTTAACTTATCTTGGCATTCCTATCTCTTCTGGTAGTCTCCCTAGGGAGTCGTGGTAGAATATTCTAGAAAAGTTTTGTGCGAAGGTTAACCATGGGAATCATAGATTGTTGTCATTTTCCAAGCATGTTCAGCTGCTTAAATCTATGGTATGAGTTCTTCCTTTTTATAGATGCATGTTCCAGGTGGCTCTGGTGGGGTTTGTGAAGGATTTGGATTCTTTGGCTAGACAATTATTATGGGCGAGAAACTTGTCCTCTTCTAAGTGGAGCCTTGTGAAGTGGGATATTGTGTGTAGCCCAAAGTAGTTTGAGGGTCTTGGATTGTGGCACTCAACTTGGTTGGGGTTGGCATTGGTTGCAAAGCTTTATTGGAGGTGGTGTGTGGAGCAGATCATATCTAGGCCAATATTTTATCTCACAAGTACCTTTTGGGGGTTCTGAAGGAGGAGATTCCTAGGTATCCTCTGGTGGAGAAAGGTTTCGTGATTTGGGGAACACTTAAGAAAGGGGTTGCACTGATCAAGGAGGGCTTGTTCTGGATATGTAATAGGGGGGATGAGGCTCTTTTTGGTCAGATTCTTGGGATGGTTTTCCCCCCAATTTGCACCAATATCCTAATTTGTTGAATCTCTGCCAGCACTTCTTGGAGGTTGGTTGGTTGAGGGTGATTGATTTTAAGACTTCTTATCCATGTGGGCAGATGGATGTGGCTAGGTGGAAGGATCCTTATATTGGCCAATTGTTGGGTTGGAGGAGGATTGTGTTGAGCTTCAAAATATTTTGGCTAGTAGGCAATGCGGCTCCTTTAGGGATAAGGATATTCTTGCTTGGAGCCCTGATCCTAAGGGTGCTTTCTCTATGGCTAGTGGGTATCAGGAGTTGTTGGCTCATAAGTTTGATGGGGTGGCGGTCCCTTGGTGGAAACAGGTGTGGAACAAGTTTTCTTGGCCAAAGTGTAATTGTTTTGTGTGGAATCTGGCTTAGAATAGATGTTTGACTTGGGATAATCTTCGGAAGAGGGGATTCCACGGTCCCTCTATTTGTGTTATGTGTGGCTGCAATGAGGAGGATTCTTCCCACTTATTTTTCTGTTCTTCTTATTCTATGCTACTTTGGCATTTATGGTGGGGTGTTTGGAAGCATCCTTGTGTTCATGCTTCTCCTCTGGTTGAGTTCTGGAGCAATATGGGAAGACCTCCTTCCCAGGCCTCTTTCCTCTAGATTGTGTGGTGCATTGGTCCTACTTTCATCCTTTGGAAAATTTGGTTGGAAAGGAATCATAGGATTTTTTCATGGGGATAGGTTGATGGTTCAACAAGTTTGACACAAAATTATTGGTATGATCCAAGAGACGATGGAAGAAAAATGTGAAGTGGCTTATCCTTTGGAAAGGAGTGATGATGATATTATGAATAGATTGGGCCTACAGGGGTTGAATTCTATCTCCGCTTGTGTCAGAAGAGGTAGGCGGGCTAAAAATAAGGTTCAAAGGGTTGGGAGATGGTTGCCTCCCCCGATGGATATTCTGAAGATCAATACAAATGGTTCCTCTAAGTGTAATCCTAGGCCTGCTGGGATTGATGGAGTTGGAAGAGACTATTCTAGCTCGATTATTTTCTTTTTCTCCATTCATAAAGGGCAGCATTCTAACAACCTTATGGAGGGGTTGGTGATTCTTGGGGCTATTGAGCATGTGTGTGCTTTGGGTTGGCGTAGGATTATCTATGAATCTAACTCACAGATTATTATTAATTTGTGGCACGAGCAAAAGGTGGTTGGGGTTAATTGGCAGCTTGCTTTGGTGGTTTGACAAATTTTGCAGATGTGTTCTATGTTGGAATTTTTCCCACATTCCACATGAATGGAATAGGGTTGTTGATTGTTGTCTAAGTGGGATTCAGAGCATGATGATGATTGGAAGATTGAGGGGTGGGGACAGTTATCCCCTAATTATTGTCAAGAATTAGAGAGGGTCATGACTGATGATATGAATGGATAGGGTGGTTACGACAGTGTGGTTGGTGGTTTTAGTCTTGGTTGGGTGTTCTTGTGCTTTCTTTCGTGGGAGCCTACGGGTTCCTTGATCCTTTTGTATTGTTAACTTCTTGATTTCAATAGTTTTTACCCCTTTTATAAAAATGTTTACGCATCAAGAATATCATTACATTTTGAACAACAAAATATAGAAATAACTCCTAATATTCTTATGATAATGAACAAAAATAAATAGATATAAATATTGATCTCTTTCTTATTACAATAATGAATATATTAAATTTAAAGTCCTACAATAGCATTAGCTACAATATTAATTTATACCAATAACAATGGAAAATTAGTTCAATGTAATATGACTAGATTCTACATCCAATGAAGCTCAAATGCAAACTCTATATGAGATCGTTCTTCATAATCACTAGGTTTTTTATCCTAGGATTCTCATGTTCAAACACAAGTGCTCAAAATATATTGTGAAAGGAATTCAAGGTTAAGTGTAGATGATAATCTTGGATGAAAATATCAACTTTTTTATATCCTACATAAATAGAATAGAACGTCCACCAAGTACACTTAAAAATTCAAATTTGAATAGTGATCATGGGTGGGAAAAAAATCCTCTTTGAAAGTAATGACACCAACAATAGACTACGAGGAACATAACATGTGTTGACAAGCTAGGATGGGAATGTAAACATAGGAATTAATATTGAGGATTGGGGATAAGTCATATCAAAAGACTCAAGTTATCAGATAAGGTTTTAAAGGTCAAGCAATGAGAATGACAGGATGGAGAATGTCAATAAATACTACGGTGAGGTGGCAATAGACAAAAGGCATGAGATGATGAAGTATAGAAAATGTGACAAGGTAGGCAATAGACATAAGGTATGACATGATGGATAATATTAAAACTCTAACAAGTAGAAGGGAAGAGTGAAGTTAGAAGAAAAGGAATACTTGGGAAGGGAAAACACACAACAAATATAAAGAAGAAAGACACAAGTACATACCTAGTATGTATAGACTTAGATTAATAGAAAATGGACATGACAATTCTTCCCCACTCAAAATTGTTTTTCATCAAGTAATTGTAACTTAAAATGTTCAAAAATATCTGGGCCTTTGCATGTTGTATCCTCCACCAGAAGATCTTTCCACTGAATTAGGTACTATTTGGTGTTTCTATTTTTCAACTTCCTCTCCCTTACACATATGACTACTTTGAAAATTAGAACCAATTAGTAGTCTTCATCAATTAGAGGCAACTCATCCAAGGGTTCTATATGTTTTTATAGTACATTTTTAAAGCAATAAATGTAAAAAAAAATTATGTATCTTACTTCCCTCTTGTAACTCCAACTCATAGACCACTTTTCCAATCCTTAGAATTCTATAAGGCTCATAAAAATGTGGTTTGAGATTTTTTTCTGATTTTCCTATCCTTATGAATGGTCTCATAAAAAAAATGTCTTCGATCTTAAATGTTCTCTTGATCCTATGATATTTTGCATACATCTTTTTTTGGTTTTGGTCCCACTAGATATTATTCTTGAGTTATTTTAAAATGTCCTAATTATATTTGATCATGTCACTTTCTCTCAATACCTTGTTATCCACAAGAATGAGACCAATGAAGCGATGAGTTGCATACCCATACAAAGCCATGAATGGTGTCATCTTGATTGAAATTTGGTAGGTAGTGTTGTAATAGTGTTCCCCCAAGTAAATCCACTTGATCCAAGTCTTTTTCTAATCACCAACATAATTTCTCAAATAACCTTCCACCTATTTGTTCATAATCTTAATTTTTCCATCTATTTACAAGTGGTAGTTGGTTCTAGGGGGTGAGATCAATTCCATCTAAAAGGAATAAATCTTTCAAAAATAATCTCAGGAAGTGGTTGTCTATATCACTCACAATGCTCTTGGGTAGTCCATAGAGTTTCATCACTTGAAGAGCAAATCAACCACTTATGGAACCTTAAAATTTGAAGAGATGGAAAATAAATATTCATATTTCATTATCTATCCACAATAATATATATATATATATATATATCCTTACCTTGGAATTTAGGAACTCCCATGATGTCCAAGAGGTTGAGCTTAATTGGTTAAATAATTTATTTCTCATTATGGAGACCCAATTTCAAATCCCAAAGGGACATCTAATTTGGAATTCTAAGTTGTGACTCTTGGTCTTCCATAGTTAATTTTTGGTGTAGTTGTTCAAAAGGATCTCTTATTAGTCTCTTGGTTGTGCTCGTAAGAGATTGTGTTGATCTCATTTTGATGCACATATGAGAAAAAATAATTGTACGATCAAATATTCAAAAATAATCCCATGATGAAATATATTGAGACACTTTCCTATTTCTACTCTAGGATGGGCAAGGGCTACAAAAGACCTGCTAGAAATGTTTGGTCCATTTTATTCTTTAGAAAAAGGATGCAATCTTTGATGTGAGTGAGGACATCATCCTTGATTCCTTTCCATGTGAATCTTTCCCTAATCTATCTATAATTTTTAAAATACCTTGGGTGGCATACTAAGGGGGTGTCATGAACTACCTGCAAAACATTTCCCTTCATCCTTGATTCTAGCACCAAGTATGTTTTTCCCTTGTGAGGATGAGTAAATTTTAGGTAGTGTACCTGTCATTTGGTAGCTTCCCTTCTAACACATTAGCTAAAAACATGTTATTGGAATACTTTATTATGATTTCATTCTTCCAATATATGGAGATTCATGACATGGAATGAAAATTTGACCCTCTAGACAATGCATTAGCAACAAAAAAAAATTCATAATAAATATCAAAATCATATGCTTGTATTTTTCTCACCCACTTCTATTGTCACTTATTTAGATCATTCTAATTGATAAAATATCTTAAACTATTATGATTAATTTTAACCATAAATTATCTACCCACCAAGTATTATCTAAATTTAACCAATTTGTGTGTGATGGGTAGCATTTCCTTATTATAGATGGAGAACCATCTTTCCACCTTTGTGATATTCTTACTCTTAAAAAAATTTGGGTGTTTGTTTTGTATAATCATGGCCCAATTCCTTCTCCTAATGCATCTCATTCTAATGTGAAAGGAAGATTGAAATCTAGAATTGTTAATAGAGGACATAAACTTATTACCTCTTAAACTCAGTCAAATGTTCATTGTGCATCCTTGACCCATGAAAAAATTCCTTCTTTATTAGGTTAAATAAGGGTGCAACTAGCTCATAGAATCCCTTAACAAATCACCTATAGTAGCTACAAAGGTTGAAGAATCCTCATAGTTAAATCAAGGTCCTCTAGGGAGTCCAATTCTAAATTTCTTTAATATTCTCCATGTACACCTACATTCCCTTTGCACTAATGATATGAACTACATACAAGATATTCAAGTTATAGAAAACACACACTTTGACTCATTGGAAAATATCTTTTGTTCTTCCAAAACTGTCAACACTTGATCAATGTGCCATAGGTGCTCCTCCCATGTTTTTTGTAGATAAAAATTTCATCAAACAAGATAATGACAAGATTTCTCACTTGCTTGTAGAAAACATAACTCATGTATGACTAAAATAATTTGGATCATTTGTTAAACAAAAAGGAATAAATGCAAATTCATAGTGCCCATAGTGGCATTGAAAACTTATATTGTGAATATCCTTCTATCAAACGTTAATATGATGGTAGCCTAATCTAATATCTATTTTTGAGAGATAGACTACTTTGTGAATCTCATATAACAAATAATTAATCCTATGAACGGTGTATTGGTTCTTCAATTATTCTTGTTCAATGCTCTATAACTAATGCACAACCACATTGTGTCATCTTTCTTCATCACGAAAACACAAAGGAAGAAAAGGGACTTGAGTTGGGTTTGATGTGAATCGTTTCTAGTAGTTCACTAATGGCCTTTTTATTTCCTCCTTATGTCTCTTAGGGTGGTAGGAGGGAGTAGGGATAATGGGTTTAGCTCCCTCCTCCAACTTAATGGCATGCTCAAAACCTCTATCTAGTAGTCTCTCTAGAGGAATGATACTAAATACTTTATGCTTGTCTAAGATTTGTTATACATCCACATGACTTGCCTTCTTTCCTTTGGAAATTTTTGTTACAATTACCAAACATTAAGTTTCCCAAGTGGCTTGCTCGTGATGGAAAATCCTCTCTATTTTCTTAGCTAATGTAATCCTTAATTCTTTATTTTCTATTCGTTGTAGTATTAATTATTTTCCCTTAAGCTAAAACTTTAGTTCTATCATCTAGAAGTGTTGTGTGATCTTTCTAATGAGTGTAGTCATTGGATACCTAGGACCATATCTACATCTACTATTTTGAAAATGTAGAAGTCATCATTCATGTCATATCCTCCCATTTTAAGATTCATCTAAGAGATCTTCCTATCGTTTTAGATGGTGATATTTTCATCCATCATAATGCTATATTATTCTAATTCCTCCATCTTGAGGCCTTTCGTAACCATTGGTCCCTCGCCAATGGAGTTATGAGTGGGATTGATGTCGATGAATATAGTCACCCTTTGACATTGTAGGACCTTATGGATGAAAAAGGGGTTGTATCTAAAAGTTCCAAAGAGTTTGTAGAGAGTGTCTCCTGAGATGATCTTTTACCCATTTGGTTTGTTTCCTTCTTCCACCTCCTATTTGGTTTCTTCTTCACTCTAACATTTGAGTTCCTTAGTTATCAATTAATTATCAAACCTTACCTCAATATAATACACTTTTCCTTCCCTTATACATCTATGTTGAAGTGACCATGGATCCTTGTAGCTAAAGCACTTCTTCCTTCCCAATTCATTCCTCACCTCAATTTTTGGTCTTGATAGGAAACTCTTGCTTAGTTGTACATTTTTGTGAAATGATTTCTTTGGAATGAAGGTTTTGGTCTACAAATTATTCTTTGGCATGGAATCCTCTAGTGAAAAATCCTATTTGATGTCCTCTTGTAACATGTGGTTCAAAATCCTTAACTAGCTCCTCAAGAGATTTAGTTAACCCTTCAATGAAGAGCATAGTAAATTGTCTCTTTGTGATGTCTAGTACCATCATAAAAAAAATTGAAACTTTGTTGCATAGTTCTCTACTAAACCACATGATTTTAATTTAGTCAAATCTTTGAAACAAACTTCATGATCCTTTCAATCAAACCTCTTAATAAAAAATTTCCATAATTCATCATATGAGGTGATGGAACCATGATCCTAAGTGGTTAAACTATGGTACCACCACTCATGTTCAACACCCTCCAAATGTGGAAAGCTTGATTGCTTCATCTTCAAGCATTGGTCTAGGGGATGGGTATTTGTCTACCTTATGTTCTCATGCGTGAGGTAAGCATCTATTAGACCCATCATATGTAGAGTGTTTCAACTTCCCCAAATCTTATTGTATATCTCTTTGAAAGGCTTGTGACCTAGGCTCAGGTTTGTAACCATTTTGGGACTTCTTCATCTCATATAATTGGTGATTGATATTTTATTTTAGATCTCAAAAAGAATTCTATATTCTATATGATAAGCCATAATATTATTAAATAGTGAGTTTTGGGCTTTAGGTTTTGGAGCCTCTGCCTCCTTATTTAGAAAGGTAGGTTAGGTTGGTCTTGCAAATGAAAAAAAATTAGTATTTTGGGTCTGACTTTGAGGGCCATACAAATTATTACCCTCAAAATAACTTGCTTCACCCATTGGTTATCTAGGACTATTCATATTATTGTTTGTATTGTGAAGTAACTATTCCATCATATCAATCAACAAATCAAAATTTCTTTCAAATCAACCATCTAGGTCGTCATTTATTCTCCTATCTTTGTACTATAATGTTATGCTTTGTAACATTTTTTTTAGGATTTTATTGAGTCTCTACAATCTCTATAGATTGACCTTATTTCTTGATCTCCCTCAAGTGATATTTGGTTGCTCTGTCACTAAAATGAATAAGACTAAAAGATGTAAATTTGAACTTGGAATACACAAGCTAGCAAGATCACCAACTCTAATACCACTACAATTTCCTAATGAAAATCCACTTTTTAACCTTCCACAAACACATTATTCAAAATAAAAACACTATCAACCCTAGCATTCACTCAAATCTTAGACAACATAGATTAAAAATATTAATTATATATTAAAAAAAATGTTATCATATTTTAAATAGTAAAAGATAGAAATAATTACTAATCTTCTTATTATAATGAATATAAAATAACATATGTGAATCTCGGTCTCTTTCTTATTACAATAATGGTTGTATTAATTTAGCATAGTTATGTAATATCATTAACTACATGAGCAATTCATACCAATGGTACTTGAAAACTACTTCAATGCAATGCAGTTGGAGTCTACATCCAATGAAACTCAAATATGAACTTTGTATGAGATCATCCTATGAAATCACCGGGGTTTTCATCCTAGGATTCTCATTCTTGAACACAAGTGCACAAAATAGATTTTGAAATGAATTTGGTTAAGTGTAGATGATAATATTAGATGAAAATATTCGCTCTTATATATCCTCCACAAATAGAATAGGTTAGCCACCAAGTACACTTGTAAATTCAAATTTGAACAATGATCATGGATGGGAAACAATCCAATTTGAAAGTAATAGTTCCAAAAGTAGACTACTAGGAACAATATGACATGTGTTGAAAAGTTATGAAGGGAAAAAAAAACAGGAATAAATATTGGGAATCAAGGGTCATTCATATCACAAGACTCAAACTATAGGAGGTGTTAAGGGTCAAACAACATGAATGATAGGATGGAGAATTCTACAAAGTACAATGTTGAGGTGGGTGACAAACAAAATACATGATAGGATGGAGAAATCCAAAAATATAATGACAATGTAGTCAATAAATAGAAGACATGATAGGATGGAGAAATCCAAAAATATAATGACAATGTAGTCAATAAATAGAAGGCATGATAAGATGGAGAAGTCTGAAACTCTAAATGGTGGAAGGGAAGAGAAATTTTGGAAGAAAAGGAATACCCATGAATGAAAAACACGTAGTAGATAGAAATAGGAAAGACACAATTACAAACCTAAAATTCATAGACTTAAATTGACTAGAAATGGGACATGACATGTTTCACTCATTTTTTGGAAGTATATTTTATTGTAACTCATAGTTACTAACTTGCAAATTTGTTAGCAGTCCATAAATAAGACTGGTTCTTTCCTTCAATGTATGATCCAAACTTATTTTTAAGGTTATCAATGGTATGATGAAACACAAAAAAATTACCTCAACCAACTTCTCAACAAACTTATCTCATTTTATTCTATCCTTAATCTTCCTTTCGAAAGAATCATTCATAATGAATTTTTTTGATGTGTCACAAATGAACGACAAACTACGATTTGTGAGGCCTTCTACCTTTACATGGAGCTTCCCTAATATTATTCCATAGTAATTTAAAAATTTGTGTGCTTCACCTAGCTTCATATACTTCCAAATGATAGATGATTCTTTTATGGAGGCATCACTCTGATAATGAATTCATTTGAATGTCGAATTTTTCTTCTATATTCTCTCTTAAATTCATCACTTTTTTTGTTTCAATAACATATTAATTGACCTTTTTAAACTCTACATATAGACCATACATGCATTAAATTTTTATTCAAACCATCATTATTCTACATTTTTCCTTAAAACATCATTTTTATATGAATCGTTGTGTTTTTTTAAAAAATAGATACTCTTCTTCGGAAAGACTTTATTTCCTTTTCTACTTTCATCACCTCCAATCAAAAAAATTCATTTAGTTCTCACTCTTAGTCCACTTTCTATTCCCATATTTCTATTTTTTCTCTCTTTTGTCAAGTTCTCTTGCACATTCTTTGTTAAGATATTGTCTTTCATCAATGTTTTTAATAATTTTTCTAACTTGACAATTTCATAATTATTTTCCTTTATTCCTTCCCCTAATTTTTCTCAATTCATTTAGTTCCACCTCTCTCTATTAATTCATGTTCATTGTAGATGGAGAGGCAATTTTTTTTACCATTTTCTTTAATTCTATTTGTCGCTTTCCTCCTAGCTTTCATTTGCTATATTTACCTATAACTTTTTTATTTGATTCTTCAACATATTTATTTCTCTGTCTTTAGAAATGATGTGTATACCACATCATTTTTTATTTTTATATATTTTTATAATTTTTCATTCCACTAAAATCTACTTGTCTCAACCTTCCTCCTAATGTTAATATTACAAAATGTGTGATTTTACAATATAAAATGAAAAATATATTTTTTTTTGTCTATGGAGTTAGTTTTTGTCTACAATAAATATTCTTAGTTGCTTGGCACCATCTACAGGGGTACAAGTTGCTTAGCTCTCTTCAATTACTTCAATATTTAAAAATGGGCCCAATCAATCCACTAGATTGAAAGTTATGCCCTCTGAAAGCTTGTTTAGGAAATGTAAAAATTGTTGGACACATAAAATATTTATAAAGGGAAGTTACACCTATTGACAAATTTATGATACATGTAGTGACACATCACAAGGCATATTTGACTAAGGGATAATTTACACACCACTTATTGGTGGTTTTAGCTTATGGGTTTCTAATTGCCATTTAATGGTTTTGGGTTTTGTATCTCCTATATAGTAGGTGCTTGAGATGGAGGTTAAGACTAGAGTTTAATAGATATTTTCAAACTATAATAATTCCTTCATATCCCTAGTTGGTGATACTCCTATGAAGGCTTTCTCTCCAAGTGTGTTGTAATCATGGTTAAATGAATAATACGTTGACTTTCTTTGGAGTGTGGGGTTTTTCTTCCAAAAGTATTTTCCTCACATACACTTATGTCATGACATATATTATTTATTTCATGTTTAAATGTTTTATGTTTTCAATAATACTTTAAATTTGCACAATATTAATCTTAAAATATTTGTGTAAGAAGCGTTTATGCATGCCTTGCTTCCTTTCATAGACATTCATCCACAATATTGTAGCTAAAAGAGGATGAGAAAAAATATTTGGTTAAACTACCAATAAGACCAAAAGGTTGAACTAGAAGCTTGTGAAGAACCTAAAGAGGGACAAAGATTAGATAGTTCTTATATTTTCAAAGGAGAGGTATAAATTTCACCTTAGCTCTTGAGGAGGTACACACAATAGAAGCAACCATAAAGGTACATCCCTCCTAATTGGATATGTATTTTTCATTTGCTAACTAATATTGATCAACCTTAAACAAGGAGGCAATGGATATATATAATTTTGAATCTTGGATAGTGGCTATGGATAAGCAGATAGTTGCATTGAATAAGAGTAACATACGAGACCTTGTACCATTTTTCAATTTATGAAATCCTATTGGTTGTAAATGGGTGTTCAAAAAATGATTGGTTAAAATGGTTGTGTTGAAAAGTAAAAAAAATGTGAAAGGATATTCTTAGGTTGAGGGAATAGACTTTGGTAACAAAAATTATGTAATTTCTAATATGATATCTATCAAACTCCTATTATATTTAATAGTAGCTTTTTATTTGAAGATACAATAAATGGTCGTGAAAACAACATTCATGCATGGTAACTTGATGGAAGAGATATACATGACACAAATAGAGCACTATGTTGTTAAATGTAAGGATTATAGTTTTCAAATTAATTAAATATTTACATGGTCTCAAATAGTCTTATAATATGTGATTAAAATTTTGATTAGTTTGTGTTAAGATCAAGATTTTTGAGATCCAAATTGGATCATTATGTTTACTCTAAATTAGACATTGAGTGGTTGTTTTTGGTAATAGTAAGTATATGATTTGTCATTTGAAGTCTCAAATTTTTAACACAATTTGAGATTAAGGACTCAAAAGCTACTAAGTATACCTTCATTATGGATATTAGAAGAGATAGAGTGAACAAAAAAAAATTGGGACAAAGTAAGCATGGGAAATATGCCTTGTAATGTTTCAATAATTAATAAAAAACTATTGTTACTATTTTGTGGGAACTAAGATTTTAGTTGAGTAGTGTCCTATGACTCCCATCAAGATGGAATATATACCTCATGTTTCATACACCAATGTAGGTAGGAGTGTGGTGTTTGTTATGGTCTATACTACATTAGACATTGCCCAAGTAGTTGCTATTTTAGAGCTAATCCTAGATGAGATAATTAGAATGTAGTTAAGAGGGCCTTAAAGTGTAATGTCCCGTCTCAAGCTTGACCTTTTCGGTGACCGTTGGCCTATTCTAGGGCTAGTAGGCTAGTCAGAAGGTAAAATTAGGGTTTCCTATTTTGAAGGATGTTCTGGCTCGGAGTTGATTGTTTCAATTGCGGATTCTTTCTGGGTTTTCAGAGAGCTTCGCAATGGTATGTTCTTCTTGGCATTCTGAGCATCTTCAGGAATTTACTATTTTTAGTAAATTCTATTTCTGGCAGTTTCACAGTTGGTGTTGGCAGTGTTGACTTCCTACTTCAGTTTGATCAGTTGGCTTGTTCATTTATGGCTTCGGGGCACAATTGGAGAGATAAGTTGAGCTATTTAATTAAAAGTCACGTTTTAATGTTATATTTTAACGTTGACCCCTTGGCCTAGTCTATTGACTTCATGTTGTTTTGAAAAGTGGTCTTTTTGAGGGTGGCGCCTTCATTAAGGATTATTTTATAATTTGCCAAAGTCAAATCAAGCTTTGAAGTGGACACATTTATTAAAGTATTGAATTTAATTAAAAGGGTCAATATTGAGCATTGAAGGAAAAGGACGCCATCTTTGAAAGGGATTAGGGTTTTGACCTTGAAGAGGAATTTAGGGTTTCGAGAAGTCAACAGGAAATTATAAAAGGAAGACTTTGATCCTCATTTCACATCTTTGGTCTACAGTATTGTTATGCTGCCGGTTTGGCTCTGGAACTGCTTCGAGGAATGAAGGCCTCCTAGCTCGGGCATTGCTTCTTGCTTGCAACACAGCAACTAGTGGTGATTTAGTTTAGTTTTGTGAGTTCATTGGAATTTGTGCATTGTAATCAGCATTGTGACTCTTTAGTTTCTGTTTTTGCATATTAGCTAAATTCTAGAATTGCATTTTAGCTACAGCAGATCCGTATTTTCATTCGTAAATCAAAAAAGACAAAAATATTTGTTCTGGGTATTGCATCATACTATCTGTCTAGGCTAGGCGCCCATTTGCACTAGTTTGTAGAATTTTTAAAGAAGGATCTGAATTTTAAATGCAAAGTCGCCCCTTTGCTGGGCCGTACCTTTCAAGATTTGCTTGGATTTCCGTGCATAAATTAAATGGAGGGTTTTGATCAGCTTTCAGTGTTCTAATTGAGTTGCCAGCATACTAGCATCATTTTGCAATCCGTCTCATGAGATTTGATGCAGATTTGAGCAAGTTGTGAGTGAAATCGTGAAGTACAGGGCTGCTGTTCGTGTACAAAGAAATCTGGACTGTCATAAACCAGCATTTGAGGTTGGTCTGCTTATTGCACTTTCAGATCTAATCTTTGTTATTCAGTGAAGGAAGTTCAATACATATTATTGCAGCTTGATCTATATGTTGATTCACATTTACAGCAAGATCTTATCATTCATATTGTAAACTGGCAGTAGTACTGACAGTATAGTTACTCTTGCTCATCATAATTTGTAATGTTCAGTTTCTCGCTCAGTATTTGATATTGTATTTAATTTATCTCCGCCCTATGGTAGCTACTTTCCCATCTTGGGTTAGCAAGCACATTCTGGGTGTTGAGTGTTTTTCAGCTTCAGCATTTCTCTTTCAAGTATTGTTATTGTAATCACTCCGTCATATGGTCGCCCCTCACTCCGCATCGGATTGGGTAGCACATACTTGGTGTCGGTTGCCTTCGATTACTTAGGGTAGAAGATCCTCTGACCATATGCTCGCCATTATCGGCGCCATTCTTGGTTAGAGTTCCTGCATAAGCAATTTGATTTAGATCCTTTGACCAATGCTCACACCTTGCCCGCATCGGGATCCTAGTGTACATTCTGGTTAGAGTTGCTTCAACGTTTGGTTTAGGCTGCTAACCTTAGCGAGTGCATTTGTGTAATTGTAATTTGAAAAAATATAGAAAAAAAAGGTAAAACCGAAATATTTCAGTGGTATTAGATCCAAGATCTTGCCATCCTATGAACAAGCCGTCTATGAGTGCCAGAGAAAAGAGATACATTGCAAGGGAAGACAAGAAAGTTGGAAAACAGTTTCAGCCCTATCAGGCTCCAGAAGGTCAGACAGCTTTAGAGGTTTTGAGGGCTCATTGGGAGTCTTCTCAGGAAACAGACATGGCAGAAGGTGAGAGATGGAGTTACTTGGGAGTAGGGTTACCAACAACAGAGATGATAGTGGAAAGGGAAGAGAGAGATACGTCAGTCCGGGACAAAGATTTGAAAGGAAGATGGATGCCTTAATGGATATGGTTTCGCTCATGATGGGGAAAGTGGGCCAGAATACCATTCCACAGAACAACACTGGGCATAGAGGAGAGCACAGTTCTTCCAACCAGCATGATGGACATGCTGCTCATCATACTTCAAACAACACTTATGTATCAGCCAGGCCATTCAAACCCACCTTTCTAGCACCTGTTAACACTCAGCCAGATCCTGAAGAGAATGCTTCATTCGTGGAGCAGTTGAGACTTGGCTGTGTAGAGTATGATTCTCTCCTTGGCGACATCAAGATGGATATGTCCTACAATGACTTTATGGATCATAAAAGGAAAAATAAAGGACAAGGGAGAAATTATGATCAAAGAAGACCATCAACTCAAAGAGACTTGTACCAAGCTGTCAACAAGGTTACACTTCCACACTTTGATGGGAGTGATATTAGCTTAGCTCGAGCTTGGATACAAAAGCTGGATAACTACCTAGCTCTCAGACCCATGGCAGAAGAAGAGGCGATCAAGTTCGCTATGCTACACCTTGATGGGGTGGCGCACGTGGTGGTACCATGGCCTAGTTACTTTGGGTCATCGGTCAATCACAACTTATGATGAGTTCACCAATAGGCTCATCGAGAGGTTTGAGAAAAAGGACCCTGAAATACATTTCAGAGAACTTGCATAGTTGAGGCAGTATGGCACAATTGATGCCTACATAGCTGAGTTTCAGAGACTCTCAGTCATGGTTACTGGAATCACGGAGAGGAGATTGGTGATCCTTTTCAGCGAAGGTTTAACGGAACCACTCAAAGGTTGGATTAAAGCCTTTGATCCACCAACCCTACAGGAGGCCATGAAGAAGGCAAGAGACATGGAGTGGGATGCTCCTAAGGAAAAGTTTCAATCCAATTCCCCCTTTTAGAAAAGGGATAAAGGGAAAAGACCTCAGCATAGACCTCCTTTGAGACCTCAGCATAAGGAGTTCAAACATCATAATCCCCATGTCACAAGATTGGATCCAGAGACCTTGAACGAACTCAGAAGAAAGGGGTTGTGTTTCTGGTGTAGGGAAAAATGGTCTCAAGATCATGTTTGCCCTAAGGGAGTTAAATTCAATCAGATTGAGTACTATTCTGTTGGTGAAAGTAGTTCTAATTTTTCAGACCAGCAATCTGATTTTGAAGAAAGTGAAGTAGAAAAAGCTCCAGAAGAGTCCGAAAATGAGAAGGAAAGTGGAGGAGTCTTGGCTCAACTTTCGAGCTTTCAAAGAAACGAATCCTTCAAGGTTCGAGGGATGGTCAAAGGGCAGCGAATCGTTGCTTTGATCGACATTGGAGCAACACATAACTTCATTGATGAAGTTGTGGTGGCAAAGAAGGGGCTGCAAACAGAGGAGTTTGAAGGCTTCAAGGTCATGGTTGCCGATGGATTCCATATTTCATGCACCAAGAAAATCTCGAACATGACCATGCAATTGGGAAACTACGAAGTCAAGGATGACTTCTATGTAGTTCACATTGGGGATACTGATGCCGTTCTAGGCATTCAACGGCTGCGTTCACTTGGGGAGATCTCCTTGAATCTACAAACTATGGAGCTCAAGTTTCAATCCGATGGGAAGAAGATAGTACTAAGAGGAATGTCCAATGGGGGCCCTCGGGTTGTGTCATTCAAAAGAATGGCAAGGCTGATCCATCACGATCAAGCTGAGTGGGTTGCAGAGTGCATGATCCTTCCTGCTAGTCCGGTTGAGACTAAAAGAGACCATCCTCCTGATGTTCAGTCTCTACTCACGAAGAAGAGCAAAGTCTTTGCAGATTTGCCTCCTGGACCACCACCTGAACGGGGTTCAGAACATATCATAGAGCTCAAGGAAGGAGCTAAACCGGTAATTACAACAACTCCATATCGGTACCCCAAGAGGCAAAAGGATGATATTGAGAAGAACATTCGAGAACTCTTGGAGATGGGTTTCATTCGCCCAAGCAAGAGCCCCTTTGCTTCTGCGGTGGTTCTTGTGAAGAAGAAGGATGGTACCATGCGCATGTGTGTGGACTATCGGGCTTTGAATCAAAGCACCATCAAAAACAGATACCCCATTCCCAGGATAGATGAGCTCATTGATGAGCTACATGGGGCCAAGTTCTTCTCGAAGATCGATTTGAGATCGGGTTACCATCAGATTCAAATGAGAGGGTCTGATGTGGAGAAGACCGCTTTCAGATGTCATTATGGCCATTTCGAATTTTTAGTCATGCCATTTGGGTTGACTAACGCTCCTGCTACCTTCCAGTCTTGCATGAACAGAGTTTTCCAGAATCAGTTAAGGAGGTTCGTGTTGATATTTTTCGATGATATCTTGATTTATAGCAAGACTTGGGAAGATCATCTTAAGCACTTGGAGGAAGTGCTTAGCATCCTGGAATCTGAGAGTTTGTTCGCAAAAGCATCCAAATGTGAATTTGGAATGGAGGAGTTACTATACCTTGGCCACATAATCAGTGCCGAGGGAGTGAAGGTGGATCCAGAGAAGATCAAAGCAGTAGTTGATTGGCCACCTCCTGAGAACTTGACTCAGTTGAAAGGTTTTCTGGGTCTTTGTGGATTTTATCGGAGATTTGTAAAGGGCTACTCACAGAATGCTGCCCCTCTTACTGATCTCACCAAAAAGGGAGCCTTTTGTTGGTCAGAAAAGGCTCAAATTGTTTTTGACAAGTTTAAAAGGATCATGAGCTCGTGTCCGGTTCTAGCTATTCCGGATTTCTCCAAGCCATTCGAGCTGCAATGTGATGCATCCGGTGAAGGAGTTGGGGCTGTCCTGATGCAAGACAAACATCCTATTGTGTTTGAGAGCAGAAAACTGAGGGGTGTTGAAAGAACATATTCGATCTATGACAAGGAAATGCTTGCCATTATGCATGCATTAGCCAAGTTAAGGCAGTACTTGGTGGGAAACAAGTTCGTGGTCAAGACTGATCACAATAGCCTCAAACATTTCATGCATCAGAAGGACCTGAACGAGAGGCAACAAAAGTGGGTGAGTAAGCTTCAAGCTTACGACTTTGACATTGAGTATGTCAAAGGGAAAAATAATATCGTGGCTGATGCTCTGTCCAGGAGACCCCATCTTAGCTCATTGTGTGAGCTTACTATGGATTGGAGGGACATGTTGCTTGCTAATTATGCCAAAAATTAGTTTGCAACCAGCATTATTGAGGGTACTTTTCAGGATGAAAGGTACAAGGTGATTGAGGGATTGATACACTATAAGGGGAGAATCTTTCTAGTGGCTGATTCTAAGCTTAAGAAGAAGATTCTTTTGACATTTCATGATATTCCGGTTGCTGGTCACCAAGGATTTTTCAAGACATATAGGCAGATCCGAGAAAGGTTTTCTTGGAAAGGATTGAAAGGAGAAGTACAACGCTACATTCAGGAGTGTCCTGTTTGTCAAGTGAATAAGAATGAGCATACATTACCAGCCGGGTTGCTGCAACCACTCCCTATTCCCAATCAAAAATGGGAAAGCATCTCGATGGATTTCATCACAGGGTTGCCCAAGGCCCAAGGGAAGGATTGTATTTATGTGGTAGTGGATAGGCTAACCAAATTTGCTCACTTCTTCGCCATTACCAGCTCTTTTTCAGCAGCCCAAGTTGCAGATCTGTTTTTTCATGAGGTGTTTAGGCTGCATGGGTTGCCAAAAAACATTGTAAGTGATAGGGACAACAATTTCCTAAGCACTTTTTGGCAAGAGGTCTTCAGAATGAGTGGTACTATGCTCACTCCAAGCACTAGTTACCATCCCCAAATAGATGGACAAACGAAAATAGTGAACAAGTGGTTGGAAGGCTACCTGAGAAACTATGTGTCGGAGTAGCAAAGAGCATGGGTTAAGTGGCTGCACATAGGCGAGTACTGTTATAATTCTTCATTTCATATGTCGATTAAGATGTCTCCTTTCTTGGCTCTCTATGGGTATGAAGCACCTAGCTTTGCCGATTTGGTGTTTGGTGATAGCAAAGCACCTCAAGCCAAGGACTTGTTGCAGCAAAGTCAAGACATCATGAAATCATTGAAGAATAATCTGCAGATTGCACAGAATCAGCAGAAGATGTATGCTGATCAGAGGCGTGTTGAGCGTTCTTTCGAGGTTGGGGATATGGTTTACCTCCGATTACAACCTTACAGACAATCTACTCTCAAGAAGAGTGGAGCTGAGAAGCTCAAACCTCGCTTCTATGGGCCATTCAGGGTCATTAGAAAAGTTGGAGCAGTAGCTTATGAGTTGGAGCTACCTTCTAATAGCAAAGTACATAATGTCTTCCACATGTCTCGCCTCAAGAAGGCACTTCGACATAATGTGGTTGCCTCATCACAGTTGCCACCTTTGGATGAAGAACAGTTGGTTCTAATTCCAGAGGAGATACTTGATTTCAGAGAACGTTCTTTGAGGAAAAGAACAATCAAAGAATACTTGGTGAAGTGGAAAAATTTGCCTTTGGAGGATGCAACTTGGGAGAATGAGGATTGCAGCGCCAGGTTTGGCAGCAGCAGGAACCAGAAAAACAATCTTAGGGAAGGGCGGGCCTTAATAATCCCCGTCTAAGCACAACACCGATGGCCAGATTGGCCTATTACAGGAGACCCATTAAGGCTAATCGAAGGTAAGAAATTAGGGTTTCCCTATTTTAAGGATGTTACGGCTCATAGTTGATTGTTTCAATTCTGGATTCTTTACGGGTTTTGAGAGCTTCGCGGTGTTAGTCTTGGCATTGAGCATCTTGAGGGGTATTTTTAGTAAATTCTATTTTTGGCAGTTTCACAGTTGGTGTTGGCAGTGTTGACTTCTTACTTCAGTTTGATCAGTTGGCTTGTTCATTTATGGCTTCGGGGCACAATTGGAGAGATAAGTTGAGCTATTTAATTAAAAGTCACGTTTTAATGTTATATTTTAACGTTGACCCCTTGGCCTAGTCTATTGACTTCATGTTGTTTTGAAAAGTGGTCTTTTTGAGGGTGGCGCCTTCATTAAGGATTATTTTATAATTTGCCAAAGTCAAATCAAGCTTTGAAGTGGACGCATTTATTAAAGTATTGAATTTAATTAAAAAGGTCAATATTGAGCATTGAAGGAAAAGGACGCCATCTTTGAAAAGGATTAGGGTTTTGACCTTGAAGAAGAATTTAGGGTTTCGAGAAATCAACAGGAAATTATAAAAGGAAGACTTTGAGCCTCATTTCACCATCTTTGGTCTACAGTATTGTTATGCTGCCGGTTTGGCTCTGGAACTGCTTCGAGGAATGAAGGCCTCCTAGCTCGGGCATTGCTTCTTGCTTGCAACACAACAACTAGTGGTGATTTAGTTTAGTTTTGTGAGTTCATTGGAATTTGTGCATTGTAATCAGCATTGTGACTCTTTAGTTTCTGTTTTTGCATATTAGCTAAATTCTAGAATTGCATTTTAGCTATAGCAGATCCGTATTTTCATTCGTAAATCAAAAAAGACAAAAATATTTATTCTGGGTATTGCATCATACTATCTGTCTAGGCTAGGCGCCCATTTGCACTAGTTTGTAGAATTTTTAAAGAAGGATCTGAATTTTAAATGCAAAGTCGCCCCTTTGCTGGGCCGTACCTTTCAAGATTTGCTTGGATTTCCGTGCATAAATTAAATGGAGGGTTTTGATCAGCTTTCAGTGTTCTAATTGAGTTGCCAGCATACTAGCATCATTTTGCAATCCGTCTCATGAGATTTGATGCAGATTTGAGCAAGTTGTGAGTGAAATCGTGAAGTACAGGGCTGCTGTTCGTGTACAAAGAAATCTGGACTGTCATAAACCAGCATTTGAGGTTGGTCTGCTTATTGCACTTTCAGATCTAATCTTTGTTATTCAGTGAAGGAAGTTCAATACATATTATTGCAGCTTGATCTATATGTTGATTCACATTTACAGCAAGATCTTATCATTCATATTGTAAACTGGCAGTAGTACTGACAGTATAGTTACTCTTGCTCATCATAATTTGTAATGTTCAGTTTCTCGCTCAGTATTTGATATTGTATTTAATTTATCTCCGCCCTATGGTAGCTACTTTCCCATCTTGGGTTAGCAAGCACATTCTGGGTGTTGAGTGTTTTTCAGCTTCAGCATTTCTCTTTCAAGTATTGTTATTGTAATCACTCCGTCATATGGTCGCCCCTCACTCCATACTAGATTGGGTAGCACATACTTGGTGTCGAGTTGCCTTCGGTACTTAGGGTTAGAAGATCCTCACGACCCTTATGCTGCAAAAGCCATTATCGGCGAACAGCGTTTGGGTTCCTACGCATAAGCAATTTGATTTAGATCCTCGACCAATGCTCACACCTTGCCCACATCCGGGATCTGGTGTACATTAAGTTAGAGTTGCTTGACGCGTTTTGGTTTAAATTTGCTAACCTTAGCAGTTTGTGTAATTTTTAATTTGAAAAAAGCGAAAAAATTTGTCTCAGAATATTTCATAAAAGTATTTATATATTACTTTATTTGTTATAATGGAAATTCTATAGAGAACCAACACTCAATGGATATTTGTGGATCAATAGATTTAGATTTGACAAGAGATGTCGACAATAGAAGATCCATTAGTGCATATGTCTTCATTTTATTTTGTGATCTTATTACTTGTATTTGAAAGTGGTAGACTATGGTCACTTTTTCTAGTACAAAGTTTGAGTACATGTGGAAACTACCCATGCATGTAAGGAGGTCATCTAGATTAATATATTTTGCTTATATGTGGAGCTAATTTGGGAAGCTATCAGAGTTCTTTATCATAGTCAAAACACCATATGCTTGACAAAAAACCTAATCTTTCATGTGAGGAGGAAGCACATAGATGTCTAGTATGATTTTGTTCATGGTATAGTAGAGGAGGGGAGGCTGAAATTACAGAAAATTAACACTTTGTAGAATGTTGCAAATCTATTGATAAAGCTAATGAGCACAATGCAAGTCAAGTTTGTAATGGGTATATGGCCCCCATGGCCTATAGTAGTTAAATTTTAGTACAAAATTTTCTCTTTTCTCTTTTGTAGGATATTCAACAAGTGGTGGAGTAGTGAGAAAAGTGTCTCAGCTTTGCATCCTATAGTTCATATTTATTTATTATTTTGTCTTCACATGGAGAAGTGATCATCTCACTTTGAGATGACACTCTTAGCCATGCGTCAGATATTTTAATAAGTGTATAAGAATTTGTAAGATATAATATAATTATGATATATAAGAGTATACTATTACATTATAAGATTGGAATTACATATGATGGATTATATGAATCATAAGAGCATGATTATAGTGGAGTTATATTGGAATCTTGACCAACATTATGAAAATCTATGATGCATGTCATAAAGTATATTTGAATGGATTTGAATATGTCAAAATGGAACACCTGAATTAAGAATTCACATATGAAAAATTATGACAATTGTAAGAGCGTATTCGATTTTTAGCCTAGAAAATTGTGACCAACTTGGGTGTTGGTATTGGGCCAAATATGGTTCCATTTTTGGGTGATAATTTTGACACATGGTTTTGAAAAACCATAATTGGTTTGTGGCTCGATATTTATCTATTTATAAGATGCTACAAATAGAGGATTCATAATGAATTTTGTAGGTATTATTATGGTGCCAAAATTGCTCCAAAATCTCATTTTGATGATACTCCTATGAAGATTTACACTTTGCAAGTATATTGTAAGTGTGTTTTTAAATTGATAAAAGCATGTTTTGAAAGAGTTTGAATCCTTGTATAGAAAAATAATGAACATAAATGAAATAAATACCATGCTTGATATGGGATAAACAAAACAATCTAGCTTAACTAAGAAAATGACAATTTTCAAATACAAAGCAATCCCATAGGTAGAGACAAAAATAAAATCATTCTAAAATGGAGTAAAAAAAAAAAAATACAACTAAATTATTAAGCACAAACCAACACAAAAACAACCAAAATGTATGAAAAAACCTAAGGATCCAACCTAAACAATGTCAAACCACACTTTATTCAATCTCACATCCTTCACTCAACTATGTGATTGAAATAATATTTGGGAAGACCTTTCTTCCACCTTTATACTATTGTCCAATAAATTTTATCTTCCAAGTCCTCAAATCAAGGAAAAGTGGGGGATTCTTCCAAAGAGGGGCCATCCATGGGCATAACAAAAGTAGAGGAATGTTGAACCAAAAATTTCAATTGATGAACAACATCCTTATGAGTATCCTAAAGTAAAACCTAAGACAATGGAACAATAGACTAAGCAACAAGAGAAAAAGGTGGGTGGGTCTTGCCAATAGGAGCAAATGGAGAAATAAGAGTGGGACTCACACCAGCTACTTGAGGAATCGACCTTGGAAGAGAAGAACCAATAGCCTAAGAGGACTTGCCATCTTGAGAGGAACCATCATCCATGCAATCAAAAGCATGAATAGTCAAGTGATCTTTGTGGGACTTTTTGCACCATGTTGTTGCACCCTTGCATCAAGAGAGTGGACAATCAAAATCCAAATGGTTGATAGATTTAGCATCGTCTACATCTAAAGGAGACCCTCATTGTCAAGTGGTTGAGTCCAAGGCCTATCATCCACCATCAAAATATTATCCCCATGAAGAGGCGTCGATATATCAATATCCTCTAAAATATGAGTAAATGTAGAGTGGCCCATGTAGGAAGTGGTGGAGTCAAATTTCAAGAAACAAAAAATAGCATTTCCAATGGCCTTATAGCATGAATCTTCCTCGAACTAGAGAGGGATATTTGGAAGCCAAACCCATATAGGTCTAACATTGAGCGGTTCAAAAAGGGGGTTGACAAGAGTCCAATTCTTGACCAAGAGAGAGTTCTCTCCCTACATCCATAACCTATTGTTAAGCACCAAATCCTTGTCCTTTGAAGAGACAAGATATGCAATGAATAATCTTCTAGAACAAGGAAAAGCTTGATCTTACCATCAATGGCGAGATTATAGGAATCCAAAACCTAGTTGTGAGGGTCATGAAGAGAAGGTCAAAAGTTGTTGAATCTACAAACCAAACCTTGATGAATATAAAAAACCTTGTTTTTAATCATGTCATGTCTACAAACCACCACAAGGGAGGATGAACAAGAAATATATTGAATCTTGTTATTCCATAAGTGGTGGATAGCAACCCTAGAACTATTAATGGACATGAAAGATTGCTTGCAACCCAAAGTAGAAGCACCATGCTTCCTACCCACAAAAGCACAATTCCCAAGAGGATTTATAGCCATTAGAATAGATACTCTAACAACATAAGGGTTAGCAACCAAAACAAAACCACCAACATAGATTGAACTAGGGTTGATACCAAGAGTGACATAGGTAGTGAGCAGTGTGAGAGTTGTCGCACCACCAACATCAAATGCAAGGACTACAAAACCAATGCCTTGGAGAGGTAGAAAAACACTCATATGAGGAATAAGTCACAATAACCCCATTAGTAGCACAATCCTTGAAAGATGCAAACCCCAAACCATCAAACACATGTGAACAACACCAAAACAACTGGCATTCGCAACAACATTGAGAAAGGAGCCAACGTCAAGTGGGCACAAGAGAGAGAGTAATAATTTCACATTGAGATATTTATATATTGTAACTATGTTAATTACTAAATAATGCATTGAATTTCTTTGGCTTGTCGGGTTTTTCTCTCGAAAGGGTTTTCTCCATATAAATCATTGAGATGGTATATTTATTTTGTATTTATTTCCTTATAACTATATCATCAATTTAGTTTTAGACATACCTCCTCCCATACACTAGTGTAGGAAGCGTATTATGCACCTTTTCTTCCTTTCAATATCTTATATTATTTTATACCTGGATGTTGGTGTTATGTTTTAACTCTTGTTTGTAAGCTTGTGTGAGGTATGTTGAGCTTATTACAAATCATTTTTTAAAGTAAACAATTATTAAAATTAAAAAATTATCCATTTTTTATAATTCAAATTTTTCATAAGTTTAAAAAAATTGTATAATGAATCTTGAATACTAAGACATTCTCTAAGGTTGGCTTTAAGGGGATTGAAATGGTTATTGAAGATAGATTTTTAATATTTTCACAATATTTTGCTTTTATCTTTATAAATCAAGAATTATTTAACACACCAAATTGTGTAATACACTTGGACAAATTTATATTTATATATCAAAATGGTTGATTTATTTATTTATTTATGCACAAGCATTTATGGTAGTGTAATCTTGCATCATCCAAAAAGATGCACAAGTAGGAAAAATAAAGTGATAATATGTTGTCTAGGATTTTGAATCCATGTTCTTCTTACCAACACAATTCAAGAACCTTTATCTCACCCAATCAAAGAAAACTAGTTGTATACAAAAAAATAATTTTGAAACACAAAACCTTGCTAAGGAAATTCAAGGTAAATCTTTTGAAACATTTTAACT